>CM033718.1:41968135-42172710 GCA_019671005.1 Hibiscus mutabilis | reverse complement strand
AAATGAAAAGAATTAAAAGTTGGTGGTTTAAAGCAAGCAATTGGACTAAATTGAAAAGTAGAGAAGTAAGGAGAAGTTAGTATAAAATTTTGAAGTTTAATTATGGAAAGCTGTGTAGAAAACTAGTTTATGGAAATGACTTTGAAAATTCGCCATAAATCGTATAAGTTGAATTTGGATTATTAATTTATATGGGTGAAAAGATTATCGAATCTAGTTTCTTTGTCTTGATTAAAAAATTTATCATCAATTCTTGATTAAAGAGCAGAATATTTCAAAAACAACTTTTAAGACTCGATATGGAACAATTTGAGTTCGTGGTAATGTTTGGATTAACTAATTCCCCAGTAGCATTTATGGATTTAATGAACTAAATTTTTTAGCCATACTTGGACTAGTTGTGGTGGTATTCATAAATGATATCTTGATTTATTTTAAAACCAATGAGGATGATGATGCTTATCTCAGAACAGTTTTATAGATTCTAAGGATAAAGGAATTTATGTGTCAAACTATCTAAATGTGAGTTTTGGCTTTCTGAAGTGACATTTCTTGGACATGTAGTATTGGTTGAGGGAATTCGGGTTGATCCTCAGAAAATTCAAATTTTTATACTAACTTCTCTACTTTTCAATTTAGTCCAATTGCTTGCTTTAAACCACCAACTTTTAATTATTTTCATTTTGGTCACTAACTAATTAGTGGGGTATTACACAAGGAGTTGTATTCAAAGCTATACCATGCAGATTTGGTTTGACCCTATTATGTGGTTCTTATTAAGCCACCATACCCTTCTTGGCATGACGCCAATGCTCACTGTGGGTATCACTGCGGGTATCATGCCAATTGTGTGGCATTCAAGAAACTAGTCCAAAGCATGTTAAAGTCCGGGGTATTGCAGTTGGGTGAACCAAACACCACCGCTCAAAGGGGCATGATTCACCATGTCACATGAAAAACTCTCGCCCAAACACTCTGTTTCATGGCCGCTCCCATTGTCAATCACTCTTGTTTGCAAAACCTACGAAGTTTCTTCATCCGGTTCCGATGACATACACAGACTTGTTCCCCATACTTGTTGAAGCGAAACTTTTGGCTCCAGTTCAATCCAAACCAAAGGACCCTCCTTATCCCGGTGGTTATGATGCTAATGCCATGTGTGCCTACCATGTGGGAGGTATGGGCCACACCACGGAGAATTGTGGAGCTCTGAAGAACAAGGTTCAAAGTCTAATTGAGAGTGGGATTCTGAAACTTTGAGAAGAAAGATTGCTGAACATGACTTTTGGAGGTGTTGATCCCCGGTTTTTTAGTTTTAGAGGTTTATCTTTCTTGGCATATAGCATTTTCTTTATTTGTGCTTTACTTTTTGTTTACCCTAAGATAGTGGTAGTGATCTTTTGTAAAGGTTTATGTTATGTTTGCTTATTCTATTTCAATGAAATGATGCTCTTTTACCTAAATATCTATATGTATATATTATTTTTTACCCTCGTAGACCCCCAGATATCATGTGCATGATGTGGCATTGATTCTAATAAAAAGATCAATTGAATGTTGTGATAACGATGAAGTGTGATTTCCCCTTAGTCCGCTCTGGTCGGTAAAGCGCGAGAAGAAAGATTACTACTCTTTCGATGATGTTCGATGATAAGAAAATCTTCTAGAAGATCCCAATAAGAGTTACTTGAATGTGTTTCAAAATAAAAGGAAAATATAGTGCTTCAAAAAAACAAAAAAGAGAGAAAAAAGGGTACTCTTCTATAGTAAAAAGGCTAAATAAGGATTCTTTGCTCCACTTACTCTAATTAGGTTAAAATCCTTAGCTATATGAGTAAGTTTTCAAATCATGACTATGCTGAGTAACTCGGGGTATTGTTGTATGCTCCATTATTATTCTCGAGACAAAGGATTGTGATGAGTTGAATTCCCCTAAGAAAAAGGAAATGAATGAACAAGTTGAATAAGTCTCGAAGCATCCTGATGGAGCTATGAAGGGAGAACAAATCTAATAAGGAGCTATGCTTTACATGTTCAATACCCTAGTATCAAAGATGAATCATTGAGGACACTAACACCATATTGATTAAAATCAGGGACACACACTTACACTTAGAGTTCTTAGAATGACATTTTTTGCGCTCCATTGACTAAACAAAAGTCGGAAAGCTTGAACATACATATGAATAGAGAAAGATGATAAGAGTTAGAGGGAGTAGTTTTCGAACCAATCAAGCAAGTCCCATAATCATGAGGATAAACCGAGCATTTTAAGAGGAATTTCACAACCATAAATATCACCACAACATTCTAAAGAAAATTGTTGATCATTGGAAGGATTGAATCAAAGGCGCACTTGCATTTGATATCCGGGGCATTCTATTCTTTTTTCTATTAATTTTGATTTTGATTTTATAAACCCAAAAAGCATCATTTGTTTAAATATTAGCAAATCAATGTATAGACGAAAATAAAATAAAAGAAAAAAAGATAGAAATAGAAAGAATAATGTCTCTTTGTATGTTTAGAATGGAGTTTGGGGTGCAAGGTCAAGTATGTACATGATCGGCCTAGTACAAACCTATCAGTGATCCTGAAAGGAATAATAGCAAGCTATTTTATGCTACAAGATTCAAGGACTCGAAATGAGTGTCTACCACAAGGCCTCAGTTGTCTCAGAAAAATAAAGATTGAATTCTACTAAAAATTTAGAGACTCGTGGGGCATGCCTTTGGCCTAGCATTGGGATGGAAGAAGGACCATACCAATGGGTCAAAGGTAAGTAACAGTTGAACCTAAGAAAAAGATGAGGTACTACTAAGATTAGGAAAAAAATGAGTATCTTAAGAGGGAAGTCATCGACTCAACCATCCGACATTGGTCAGAAGTTAACCAAAGCGTATGAGGCAACACTTTATCAAGCGAGCTGGGCATACTTACGTCAGCGTACAACAAAAATAAGTTGCGAGAGTTGAAACAGGTCTAGGAAGGATGGGATCAAGGCCTGCAAAGTCAGTTCCGTGAGAGTTATAGTGACATTGCACGCTTGATGTATGTCCGAATTAATCAACCTTGTTTTGAGCCATCTTTTAGTTTTGGAATCCTAGTTTTATGTTGCTTTACTTTTAACAGGAATGACTTGATGTTTACGGTTGAAGAGTATACCGCTTTGCTTACTCAGAAGAGTGTTTATAAGGACTAGGTTTACACAAAGCCGTCGAAGTCCCGAGATTATCCATTGAAACCTAGAACCTTAGCTGGAATAAGTGAAGATTGGGGCAAAGGTTTGATTTAGAATTGCTAAAATGACACCTCATTTTCATGGGAGCATACCTACATGCCCAATTGTGGTCATGAAGATGGATCTGTTCACATTGGGGATTTATGGTTTGATCATTTTCCTTAAAAGTCTTGGGTGGCAGTGATGTCACTATCTTGGACTTGTTCAAGCATTTGACGATGAAGGCTTTTTGACACAACTTTAGATCAAGGGTCTAAATGGTTGACCTAGCATAATTCGACTATGAAAAGAAAAATAGTAATATCTCATACGCTAGACTGATCAAAGATTTGAGAACGAGAAAATTTTGGGAATTTGAGGGGCATGAGTTCACCCGAACAAAGAGATTGTAGAAGGCTCATCATGAAGAGTCCATGAAGAAGCAACAGTTAAGCTTGAGTTAAGCGAGGGTAACGTTATTTTGACCAGTGTAATCCAGCATCTCTTTTCAAGAAGAAACGAAGGAGGAAGATTTAGTTCAGAAGAAAAAGGGAAGATCAGACCTCATTGAAGTAAGAAATGTCTAGAAGATTTGGGGGCATGTGTTCACCACAAATGTTGAGATTGAAGAGGAGTGGTCATAAAGAGTCAATGAAGAGAAAAAAACAAGGCCTGAGTTGAGTGGGGCAATGTTTTAAAGAGGGACTTCAAGAAGTGACAGATTTTAGTCAAACCGGCATAGGCCAACAATACCCTTTCAAGATTCAAAGATTAGAAAAGATTCTGACTTGTAGCTTCCCGTTTGGAGAGGTAGATCTCAGTGGAGATGACGAGTCCCTAAATAAGAAGAACTCGCCCAACAAAGATTCGAAAAGTTCTTAAAGAGAAGAACTCGCTTAGCCTAGAGGGATTGGTTTATAATGAGAAAGGGCCATCCGGAAGAATGAATAGTCTGAAATGAGAAGAACAACCTCAACCTTCGACAACTTTGGTAAAGGAACAATGAATTGTGTAATAAGAAGAGCAACTTCAGGCTCCAAACTTTGTTGGAAGATTGAAGAGTTTAATAATAAGAATGATAGCTTCAGGCATCGGTAGCTTTAGACCTCGGGGATGAAGAATTTCATAATGAGAAGAAGAATTCTAGGCTCCGAATTTTCGTAAGAGATCAAAGGATTTCGTAATGAGAGAACCGTTTTAAGCTTCGACAACCAGTTTATTTACCGTTAAGATTTTCATGACATCAGTGAGTAATTCGAGCATGATGCTAAGGTGTTGCCCAACAGAAATTGGGATATAAAGGAATTCGTAGTTTGAATAATCAACCAAGGAAAAATGAAAAGCTTCGAAAGAACTCGCGATCTCAAGGCCACAGCCAGGGAAACAAGAAAAGGTTAGTGCTTATGATATTTGCTCCGTCCTTGTTTCAAGACATGAAAGGAATCCGCCAAAGATAAGGCAGAAGAACATCATATGCGAAATTGACAAAATCTGCCGAGAAAGGGATAGCGAAGGTTTCTTATGTCGAAACCTAAGAGACTAGAGGAGAAACCTGTAAGGGCACCCAAAAGAAAAAAGATAAAGGAAAAAAGAAAAAAAAAAAAAAAAAAAAAAAAAGAAAAAAAAAAAAAAAAAAAAAAAAAGACCTCTAATGTAAAAACTTGAAAATGCACTTTAGAGCAAAAGATTCAAGAGCTCAAAATGGGGGGCATAAAGGGTGAACCCGAGTGAGGGAGGAAGCACCGCCATCGCAAAGAAGAGAAGCGGAAGACACGAGAGTCAAAGTTAAAGGGGCAAGAAGAGAAATTGCCTGAGAAAGTTTAAAACTTGTTACCATTCATACATCATATTTAGTTAGACATCCCTAGGTTAGGAGCATGCTAACTCATACAATCATATTTTTTTCATTTCTTTTCAAAAATATCCAAAGATAGGTTGGGTACCTTTAAAGAAGATGAGTGAACGACAAAGTGAAAGTCCAGATAGGACTTTAGGCGAAGGATTACAAACTCGCCACATCAAGATTACAGAGCGAAGGAGGCAAATACTTAAAGCTCGTGGATTTTAGGCAAAGAATTACAAGCTTGCCACATCAGGATTTTAGAGCAAATGAGGCGGGTATTCCAAGCACAAAGATTTTAGGCGAAGGATTTCAAACTCACTACATTATGATTTTAGAGTGAAGGAGGCAAATACTTATAGCTCAAGGGTTTCAGGCGAAGGATTACAAACTCGTCGCATCATGATTTTAGAGTGAAAGAGGCAGATACTCAAAGCTCAAGGATTTCAGGCGAAGAATTTCAAAATCACAACTTAAAGACTATAGAGCGAATGAGGCAAATGCTCATCGCTCAGGGTTTTTCAGATAGGAAAGTCAAAAAACCTATCCTTAGGCCTAAGAAGAAATGGACCTTCAATTAAATATTTACTTTTTGTTCACTGCCGCTTCAGAGGAACATGTCGTCTTTGTCTAGTTTCGTTTTTGCTGCTCCATGAAAATAAGTTATTTGGATTCATTCACTGCCTTTTTAGAGGAATGAGTCGATTGTTGTCTGGTCTGTCCATTGCCGCTCTAGAAGGACATACCAGTGTTACCAGTTCGTTTTTGCCGCTCTGGGAAAACAAGTTATTTGGATTCATTCGCTACCGCTTTGGGGGAATAAATCATTTGCTATCTAGTCTGTTCACTACCGCTCTGGAAGGACATACTAGTGCTACCCAGTTTGTTTTCATCGCTCCGAGAAAACAAGTTATTTGGATTCATTCGCTGCCACTTCAGGGGAATGAATCGTTTGCTATCTAGTCCGTTCATTACCGTTTTAGGAAGACATGCCAATGTTACCCAGTTTTTTTCGCCGCTCTAAGAAAACAAGTTATTTGGTTTCATTCGCTGTTGTTCTAGAGGAATGAGTTGTTTGCAATATTGTTCATCCTTGGCCGTTTAGAGAGAAATGTCAATGTTGTCCAGTTTGTTTTTGCCGCTTCGGGAAAACAAGTTATTTTGTTTCGTTCGCTGCTGTTTTAGAGGAATGAATCGTTTTCTATCTGGTATGTCCGTCGCCATTTTAGAATAACATGCCAGCGTTACCCAGTTTGTTTTCGCCGCTCCGGGAAAATAAGTTATTTGGATTTGTTCGTTGTTGTTTTGGAGGAGCATATCATCCAACAGGGAAGTATGAAAAAATTAGTATTTATGGTCTTTGCTTTGTCCTTATTCCACAAGGATAAGTAAAGATAGACAGCTGTAATCATCCAACCGGTTTACTTTACATTATTGTCATTAGTATTAGTATTGCTTTCTATTAAAATAATCATCATTATTAGTAGTATTTATCCTTATTATTATATTATATTATTATTAAATTAAAGAAATAATAAATATATATATATATATATATGCTCAATTATAAATAAACCAGCCCATATATATTATTAAGTCCATTTACATCAATTAAAGCCCCAAAAAAATATATACATATACACATGTGGCCCGTTTAGGCCCAATTAAATTATAATCAAATATTTAAAACCCTAATATGATACTCCCAACCTTGCATAGCTGATTCTGGTACGACGGATTGAAGACGATCGTGCGGCCCTTATTGCTTCACCAAAATACCCTTTTATGAGCAACTACCCTAACCTTATCCAAGGATACCCGACACTGCCCCCTTCACTGGAAACAGTTGGTGATCCTCATCTCTCTAACCAAAAACCATCACAAAAAACCTCCACTGTCGTTATCCTTATACTCCCACCATCACTCAACCAAACCATAAAAAAGAATCTCTATAAACACAGTAACCAAAAATAAAAGTTAAGGAGTTCACTTCCGACCATGGCGATTTCCGGCGACCAGGGCCTTAAACGGTGAATCCCAACGGTGAACATGTAGCCCATGTCGACGGGAGCAACATATCCCAGTTTCGTGACGATCCGATGGTGGAATCTTCAGATCAGCGGCGAAGAAACTGACAAACTTAAGAAGCACTTACCTTCGATTTTTGGGTGATTTCCGGCGACCGGAGGCTCCAGCGGCGAATCCCAATGGTGAACATGTAGCCCATGTTGACGGGAGAAACATATCACAGTTTCATGATGATTCGACGGTGGAATCTTCAGATCGGTGGCGAAGAAACTGACGAACTTAAGAAGCACTTACCTTCGATTTTTGGGTGATTTCCGACAATCGGAGGCTCCAACGGCGAATCCCAACGGTAAACATTTATCCCATGTCGACTAAAACAACATATCCTAGTTTCGCGACGATTCGACGGTAGAACTATGAGATCCATGATGGAGAAGTCGACATGTTCTTGCCCCTAATTCGTGGCATTTGAAGCGGATTCCGATGAAGTGGACCTCAAATCCATGCCTAGATCGACATGGAGGTGATTGCGACCGAGGAAAACCACAGGAGCGACGACAGCGGCCATTGAACGAAGATGAATGGTGGTGGCGGCAGTTTGCTGGTGCTTAAGGCGTGGTTCAGAGAAATGCAATGAAATGGGGAAAGTTCCCTTTTCTGCCTTTTGCCCTTGTTTTCTTTAAGTTAAACATTAGGTTTAGTGTTTTTTTTTTATTTAATTAGTATATTTTAATTAAATATTTTAAAACAAGATCCCTAAAAAGTATAAAATTTCCTTTTTAAATTTGGTTTCTTTCTACCGTGTATATATATATTATTCTTATCTTTTTAGGAAATTAGATCTTTTTTAAATTAAATGCCATGTAGTTTATATATATATGGTCGTATGATATATTATATATTGCTCCTATCTTATACTATATATATGTGTGTCTTTTTAATATAGTGTTGTATGGTTATATATATATATGTATATATATATATATTATATTATCTTGCTAATATAGTTTTTTTATATATATGAGTATATATGTTTGGTGTTTATTTATGTTTGTGCATAGTATAGTTTGCTTTTGTTTAAGTGTTTTGTGGTTTTGTTTTTGTTAGGTTAAGCCCTTTTAGGATAGTTTAGTTAATTTAATTAATGAATTTAAATTGTGTGCTCGACTTATAGGGACACAATTTTTAAATTAATTAAATTATATTTAGGGTTAGGTTTTGGAGCCATAGTTAGATTAAGGTTTGAATTAGTTTAATTAATTTGAATTTATCCTTAGCTTATTGGGATAGATGTTAAATTTATTAAATTAGTTAAACACTTCTTAATTACCCTTTAGGATGAAATTGACATGGGACATAGGTGGAAACTTAAATTAAATTCATGATCGATTAATTTGACTAATTTTAAATAAGCATCCTTGGCTTATTGGGATGCTAGTTTAAAATTAATCCACTTAATTATCATGATTCAAGATAATCCATATTATTAGGGTTTTTTTAGTTTTTAGGGTTTAATTAATTTAAGGTTAATATTAGAATAACCTAGTTGATAATTAGATCACTAATTGGACTTCCATAATTTAGGCCTTTTAGGTTAGGGCTTTAGTGGGACTTTATGTTTAATTTCAAACCCTTATGTGACATTTATTTTAATTGTCATTCATGTGACATTTTATTTTGAATTAATTAATCTAAATCATAAAAAAAGATATTTATTAATTTTGATATTTGTGTCGTAACAGTCCGAGCTTGAAGGATGTTGACCAAATATTTGAATCAATCTTTACCGTCCCAAGGTAAAATTAAAAGTTGATAAAATCATCACATCATATCTTAATTGTTTGCACCATGCATAAAGGTAACGTACGAGATTCAAACTATAAATTAACACTACAGTCAGACTTATATGATGTCGGTTTAATCTATTGTCCAATGTATCGTCAACCTTATTAATTAAGTGTTCAATTAATTTGAACTCACCAATTTGATGAAGCTCCTTCAATTAAAGTAAAATTTTTAATTAAGTACACCATATTAAGTTTAATTCATATTTCAATTAATTCTCATCATTTTAAAAGCAACAAATATTTTGTTACCGATTTCCGGGCTTGATGGGGTGTTAATCATTTCCCACGCGTATCTAACTCCCAAACCCTTTCAAAATGAATCTTTGGTTTCTTATGGTGTCCGACCTACTTTATCCAAGTGGTCGGTAGCAACTGCTCTAAGTGTTTTATTATTTTCAAAAGAAATCCATTTAAATCAAAATTACAAAAAATGATCTTGGGGACAACCCGTAGCACCGAACTTGTGAAACTCTTATGGTTTTAAAAGATATAAAAATAGGTCGCTACAATGGTATATAATATAATTTCTACATAGTACATTATATGATTTTGATATATATATATATATATATATATATACGTTTTCATATAGTATACATTATGTAGCTTTAATATGCATATATACATGTATGTGAGGCTATTGCCAAAGCCAAACTAATGTCTTTATATGTATATTATGTCTTATATATATACATATGTGTTATATTATATAGTTTGATATGCTATGTATATATTGCTACTACCATGGTATTTGTGTGTATGTTTTTTTATATATTCAACATGTGGATCTTTTATTTTGTCTCATTTATGTTTATGTCATGTTGTTATATGTTGCATCCGGGATATAAACTGCTAATGCGGTGCCCTTTTATTCGGAAATAGATGTGGCTACTACCAGTCATAGTGGTGGTGGCTCTTTCGTTTACTCTCGAATAACGAGCCCTTAAAATTCGCTCACACGTATAACCGAATTTTGATTTAACCGTCACTTTAACTCGCAATATTCAATATTAACAAAGCGGTAATTGATTTGGTACCAAGTTTGGGCGTGGTGGGGGTGCGAAACCTTCCCCACTTGTAACCGACTCTCGAACCTAGAATCTGACTGGTGGCGACTCCACCGTTTTTCCAAACATTTTCAATCAAAATCAAAACCCAGTTCTTCCAAGTGACACAAGGATTTCAAAAAAATGTCGCTACAACATGGCGACTCCACTTGTAATTGATTTGGTACCAAGTTTGGGCGTGTTGAGGGTGCAAAACCTTCTCCACTTGTAACCGACTCTCGAACCTAGAATCTTTGGTTTTATTTTCGGTGTCTAGTCTACCTAAACCAAGTGACTGGTGACGACTCCACCATTTTTCCAAACATTTTCAATCAAAATCAAAACTGGTTCTTCCAAGTGACACAGGGATTTTAAAAAAAAATATCGCTACAGCATGGCGACTTTACTGGAGAATGAACTTTTGTTTTTACAAAAAAGTGAGTTGGACCTAAAAAAATCATCGCTTTATTAATATGAGAAGTTGTGAGTTAAAGTGACGATTAAGTTGATATTTGTTTGTGAATGCGTGTTTATTTTAATGCATTTAAAATTTGACATATAAACCCGTCCGTTTAAGTGCGGGAAAATGCTAGAGCTTTCGTGAGGATATCATTCCTCTGTATGGGCCTAGTAAGTACCTTTGGGGCTTTAGTACCCTATGTTTTTGTGGGAATATCATTTTCCCGTATGGACATAGCGAATAGGTCCCCTTGAATTGAACTCGATTGAAAGAGCCTATAATGGGTGATGATTGGATACTTTGCTACCCTTAGTAGGGGACAGCGAGGACAATTCAGGTACCTTTATAACACCAAAACTGCATGTAGCGAATATAGAAAGCCTACCCCTCTTAGAGCCATGCGGATAACCTAGATGTTTAGATGGGATGCAATTAGGTTTATTTCTTGCTTTGCTTGTTTAATCTTCCCATTTTTTCGCTTTATTTATTTATTTTATTTGCTACTAAATTATTCTTTTGTGTCTTGCTTTTGTTTTTGCACCTTTTTTTTTGCATTTGCATTACATGACATAAAGGTGTTGATTCGAAGCTGTTCACCCAATTAGAGATATTTCATTATGGATGAGAGGTATCTTAAGAAGGAGGAAATCAACTCACAAGTCCGACATTGGTCCGAGAGCAACCAAAGCATTCAAGGTGATAGTTTGCCAAGTGAGGGCATAATATCGGGGTATACTTATGTAAGTTTACAACAAAGTGACCTTCATGAGTTGAAAAGGATATGGGAAAGTTGGGATGGGAGGTTGAAGAATCTGTTCCATGATAACTATGGTGATATAGCAGATTTGATGTATGTTAGAATCAATGAACCCCTATTTCGAGCTTTATTTCAGTTTTGGAATCCCGCCTTTTGTTGCTTCACTTTTAATGGGGAGGACATGATGCCCACAATCGAAGAATACACTACACTACTTAATCACAAAAATTTCAAGAAAGATTGGATTTATTCTAAGCACCTGACGTCTCAAAATTATACTGCCAAGCTCAGGAATATAGCCGGAGGCAGATTGGGTAAAAGGTTTGATTTAGAGTCGAGGTGATAGTGTCACTTTTTCATGGGAATGCATTCGAGACATAATATCTACACACCCGGATGAGGTTATGAAGATGGACTTATTCGCATTGGGGATGTATGGTTTGATAATCTTTCTAAGAGTTTTGAATGGTTGATGTAGCTGTTTTGGATTTATTCGAACGCTTAAAGAGGAAGGCGAATCCGACATCGACAATCTTGATCGAGACCTTTATTTCTTTGAATGCTATCCAAGGCACGAAGAGGGGCGACTTAGAGGTTGTGCTTAGTTGCTTCAGGTTTGTATCCAAAGTCATTTTTGGAAAACACCAAAGAAAGTTTTACCCGGTATATTCTTGGGAAGCTTTTCTCCATTACGAGAATATTTGGCCAAGGAATAGCGAGAAGATTCCAACAAGAAGAAGTGTACCTTGATTCTCAAGAACCTTCAAGATGGTGACATAGTTTGGCGAGTACCTTGGCTAGGCAGTGTTACTCGTTTCTTATACCGGTGCAGAGACTATAATTGGCTGATGATGTTGGGTTTGCATGGAGGGATTAGTTGCGCCCCCTTTGTTGGTTTCAAGACAGTTTGGGTCCTGATAGTTCGTTCCTTTTACTTCAGGTTTGAGTCATACCGAATTTGCTTTCAAAGGTGAATTTAAAGAGAACTTTCAAAATGTCTTTAGGGCTTGGGGTCATTGCTACCGTTTGAAGGTGGAGGAAGATAGCAAATGCATGTTCACTTCTGATTATGATTTTCGGAGACGATGAAGGATAAATGATGAAATTCCAAAGCCAGATCAAGGACTAGCCATGAAACTAGAAGAGAACATGAGGATAGTCCCTTTAGAAGTCGATATTTTAAGGAGTGAGCTAGAAGAGGTTAAGAAGAAGATGGAGGCGTTGCAAACTGAGCATGTGAGGGAGCTTTATAAGGTAAGCTTGGATGTGGATATACGTAATGAGACAATCAAGGACTTAAGGAAAGAAAATGTGGACTTAAAGGAAAATAAGACCCTTTACCAAAATAATACCGCCAAGCTTCAAGCTTTGGTGCGAAATGCTGACTGAAAAGGCTGATAGCAGTGGAGAAAGAAAAGGAAAATGGCATGTAGTTGGTCGAGGAAGAAAGGTAAGCGAGCCATTGAGAATGAAAGGGAAAGCAACAAGTTGATCATCGGGAAAGAGAGAAAGGCTTGTAAGAGTGTAATTGATCGAGAAAGAGAGAAAGCCAAGCAAGAAAAGAAGAAAGGAAAACAAGTAGTGGATTGAAAGAGGGAGAACAATGTCGCATAGAAAAGAAAATTGCATGACAAAAAGAATCGTCTACTAGAGATGCAAGGTCTGTATAACACCACTTTTGAGAGTCTGAACCAAAAAGTCAAGCTAGAGGCAAGGATAGTAGAGTTGGATCGGTCTTTCCAAGAATACCGCGATCGAAATGGCTTTCTTGAACTTCAGGCCAGTCAGCAAGAGAATGTGACGCTTCAAGCCCAGATCGAGACTTTAGAGGCTATAGTTCAAGACTACTTGGGTCGACTCACAGTTCTTGAAGAAGCTGCGGAGGAAGGATATAATTATTGGTTAAAGTGACTTCGTGATGCCACCGAATGATCCAAGATTGGGATGACTTTTACACAAATTTGATGGTTTAGGTACAAGAGGTAGCACAACACGTGAGGACTCTAGCCAAGGAGGTCGGTGCACTTTGCCCTTTTATCGCCGGAGATGGAGAAGCACCAAGATTCATCCAACTACTTCAAGCCATCGAAGAATTAGGAGTTAGGGCTGGCGCCTATCTATAGGAATTTGTTTTATCTGCTTTGTAATCAAGACCTCTTTTATTTTGAATGAAAGTTGTTCTAGGGTGATCACCTATGGAATCAACGCCTTTATTTGCATACATTTTCTTATTTATCCATTTTATCGTCTATCGCATACATTTTATGGCATACGTATATATATATAATTAATGAAACAATGAAATTAATGGTAGGAATATCGTGACAAAGAAAGTTAAAGTTTAACTTACAACCATTCCGCACTCGTACGGTACCTGTTTGCAGTTAAGAGCAATGGAGGAGAGAATGGCTAAGGTAGAATAAGGTCAGAAAGGACCTTGAGGTTCATTTGGATGGGATTGAATAGAATATCAAGGATCAAATCACACAGTCTCTAGCTTCTATCATTGCATAGAATATTGAAGAACAAGAGGGTACTGCATGTCATGTGAAGGTTCAACTAGAAATATCGGATTCGGGAAAGAAATTGTATATCAATCTAGCAAGGGCATCTGCTAGCTACCACGTGGGACCTTCAACAAATCAACCCATTGATTTAGGGGCAAGCTACGAGAACGAGGTACCGGAACTAAACATGATGAATGAGGTGTAGGAAAGGATTAGGCCCGAGATGGAAAAGAAGTATGAGGAGAGGTTCGTTTCTTCGAAGAAAAGTTTAAGACCTTGTAAAGGACGGATGAGAAAGGGAACGATGCTAGTGATTTGAGTCTTGTAGCAAATTTGGTCCTTCCACTAAAATTTCAAAGTTCATGATTTTGACAAGTATGACGAACTATATGCCACTCAGCACACATCACTATGTATTGCTAAAAAATGGCAGGTTTTATAAAAGACGAGAAACTACTCATTCATTGCTTTCAAGATAGCTTGAATGGTTTTGCGACCCGATGGTACACTCAACTCAGTCGAGTAAATATCAACTCATGGAAGGATCTTTCAAGGGCTTTTGTAAAACAATACAAGCATGTAACTAATGACAACTTTTATAAAATATGAGAAAATACTCATTCATTGCTTTCAAGATAGCTTGACTCGTTTTGCGACCCAATGGTACACTCAACTCAGTCGAGTAAATATCAAGACGTGGAAGTATCTTTCAAGGGCTTTTGTGGAACAATGCAAGCATGTAACTAGCATGACCCCCAACCAAATCATGTTGAAGGGGATGGAGCAAAGGTCAAATGAGAGTTTGTGCTAGTATGCTCAAAAATGGCGTAACGTGGCCGCTCAGATCAAACCACTGATCCCTGAACATGAGATTACACTGTTGTTTGTCAATACTTTGAGGGGTGCGTTGTTCAACTAATTGATAAACAATACCACTCAGAATTTCACCAACATGGTATGAACTGGGGAGTCGATCAAAATGGCCATAAAGAGTGGAAGGATTGATAGTAAGGAGAACGCTCGAAAGAACTAAAAGAGAAAAGATAATGAGGTGAATACCACGAGCACCTATACGGATCCAAAGAGTTTCACTATTTCTTCGCCACAAGTCACAACTGGGGGTGGACAAAGCTCGAACAAAAAAGAGGCTAGAGCCCCAAAGAAGGAAAATGAGAAGATGTCTTTCACTCTTATCCCAATGTCATATGCCAAATTATACTCACAATTTTATGAGGCTGATTTGGTCCGCCTTATTATGTCACTCATTTTAAGCCACCATTCCCTGCGTGGTATGATGAAAAAGAACACTGCGATTATTATACCGGAGTCCCGAGACACTCAATTGGAAACTGTATCACATTTAAAAAGTTTGTGCAAAACATGATAAAAACTGGGGTGTTGCAGTTAGACAAACTGAATGTGGCAACCAACCCACTACCGAATCATAGAGGTCTTGGTGTCAACGTAATCGAGGAAGAATACACTAGAAAGGACAAGACTGATGTGTTCGAGGTCAAGTCCTCTTTGAGGTGGGCATTCCAACAACTATGCATGGCAAGCTTGATTGATTAGGGCATGGAAATCATGCAAGATAGGTGTGGACCATATTGTGAGTTTCATCAAGAAGGAGGATATGATATTCAATGTTGCGAGAAGTTTAAATGAGTATTCAGAAAATGATGGATAATAAGGAGATTGAATTCTTCAAGAAGGACGAGGAAAGAAAAGAGCTAGATGTATGTACATCAGATAGCCTTAAGATCAAGTATGGGACTAGATTCGTTATTTCACATAAGCCAAAGGAAAGAAATTCATCCCAAGAAGAAAGCTCTAAGTTAACTTTGAAGCTTTGAATTTTGGCTCCGGCTTCCTTTTATTTCAAAGGCACCCAAAAGGTTCCGTGGAGCTATACCGCTCACATCTTAATATTGGGAATTCATATTCATTAAGAGATGAGAAGCCATCTGATGAAGAAAATCCCACAAAGAAGAAGACCCAATGGAGTAAAAAATAGAAACATCGAAAGCGGCGAAGGAGCCGAAGGACAATGGAAAAATAGTAATGACCGAGCCTGAAAAGATTTTTGGTGAGGAGCCTCCTCTAAAGATTTATGAGCTGGTGACTGAGACACAAGCGCAAGAGTTATTAACATTCTTAAAGCATATCGAGTATAGCATCATTGAGCAGCTTCGAAAGGAATAAGCGCGGATTTCAGTGCTTGAGTTGTTGTTGAGCTCAAAAAACACTAAAGTGCACTGTTGAAAGTGTTGAATTGGATGTTCATCCTGAATGACATCTCGGTAAGCAAATTAGATCAAATAGTGGGCCACATTACAACGGATAACTATATCATTTTAGTGATGATGAAATTCCAAATTGAGGCATAGGATCAACCAAAGCTTTGAATACTACCACCCACTGCAAAGGGACAATGTGACCGCTTTGAATGTGTTACCAATGATGACTTTGCAAAGGTTTCACACATGAAGCCGTGCCAAAACTCTGTTAGGTCATTTGATGGGACCCAAAGGGACATCATTGGGAAGATTGAGATACCCTTGCTAATTGGGCCTTTGGGTCCCATCAAATGTCCATCACCACAAACTTGAAGACATTCAACCAACTTATAATTGTTTGCTAGGAAGGTTGTGGATTCATTCAGCTGGAGCCGTGCCTTCATTATTACACCAAAAACTAAAATTTGTTATTGAGGGGAAGTTGGTAAATGTGGGAGCCGAACAAGATATCATTGCTTCCATGACCATCGATGCTCCTTACATCCAAACCGACAAAGACGCTGTTGAATGTTTTTTAGGCTTTTAGAATTTTTGAATGATACCTTTGTGGTGAAAGGAAGCAAGATCACATGCCCTAGACTGTCAAAATGCACTAAGATAAAGGTCTGGCAGACTTTGGGACGATGAGCTAAGCAAGATCCCATGCCCTAGACTGTCAACTTACAAAGGTGTTTGCGTGTTAAAAGTGTCATCACCAAGAAGGACCGGTTCGGGCTCGACCACAAGCCTAATTTTCAGCAAATGAAGTTAGAAAGGAAGAAGAAAGATAGGCAAAAGAAGGCCAAATTCAAAGGTGAGGATATTTCATAGGAGCCTATGACCTATCCTGACATGAAAAATATTTTTGTGTCTGGCGGAATAATCAACGTGGGACAAAAAATACATGAGGCCAATATAGAAAGCGCCAAGCTCAATGATGAGGAAAGGTTTAATGAAACGTTAGAAAGGATGGGCATTAATGTGATAATCGAAGATGGAAAAATCAGCAAATTCTTGGCCAAAATCCGCCCTTGCTTCCTGGGAGAGACATTCAATAATTGGACCAGTGTGGATTTACATGTAGTTTCTAAGTTTGAATCAAAGTAATGCTCGGAATCAACCCTATTCGCTTTTGCCCGCAAGCAATAGGTATCTTTTGTAAAGTGCTTCTATATCAACTTGCTTGTTTTGCAATTCAATGAAAATGATACTTTCCACTTTTTTCTCAAATGGCAAACATCATATTTGTTGCATTATTTTATCAAATTTATTATTTCATTCATTCCATAAATAATATCTCATTCTTTTCCCAATACATATTCATTTCAAATTTGTTTCAGGGTCCCTATTATAACTATATGAATGATTATGAATCTAATCCCGAGGTGGATTTTGAGCAACCCTTGTATCTAGCTAAAATTGATGTGAGGTCCCTAATGAATTACTCAGATTAATGGAATGTGAAGACAAACAAATCTTACCCCATCAAAAAGAGGTAGAGATTCTCAATTTGGGGACTGCGGAAGAGAGAAGAGAAATAAAGATTGACACTGCTTTCTCATCTAAGACCAGACATGAGTTGATCGAATTACTTCTAGAATTCAAGGATGTTTTCGTATGGACTTATCAAGACATGCCGGGGCTAGACACAGATATTGTGGTACATAGGCTACCGATCAAGTCAGAATGTAAACCAGTCCAACAGAAACTAAGAAGAATGAGGACAAAGATATACTATTTAAGATTCAAGAAGAAGTGAAAAAGTAGTACGAAGCTAGTTTCCAAAAAGTTGACAAGTAATCAGAGTGGGTAGCAAACATAGTCCTTGTTCTTAAGAATGACGAAAAAGTCCGCATGCGTGTGGATTATAGAGATCTCAATAAGGAAAGCCCCAAGGATAATTTACCATTGCCCCATATTGACACTTTGGTCAACAACACCGCAAGACATTCATGGTTCTCTTTCATGGATGGTTTCTCGTGATACAACCAAATAAAAATGCATCCCGATGACATGGAGAAACTATATTCGTAACAATATAGGGGACATTCTGTTACAAGGTGATTTCCTTTGGGTTGAAGAATGCTGGAGCAACCTATCAAACAACCATGGTAACACTTTTTTCATGACATGAAGCACAAGGGGATCGAGGTATATGTGGATGACATGATTGCCAAATCTCGAACCAAAGAGGAGCACATTCAAAACTGGAGAAAGCTCTTCCAAAGGTTGAGAAAGTATTAGTTAAAGCTCAACTCGGGTAAATGCACTTTCGTCGTTATGTCTGGTAAGCTCCTAGGCTTTGTGGTTAGCCAAAAAGGATCAAAATTGACCCTGACAAAGTGAAAGCCATCAAAAATCTTCCACCACCTTAGACCCAAAAAGAAGTTCAAGGTTTCTTGGGAAGGTTAAACTATATATCTCGGTTAATCTCTTAGTTGACCGAAAAGTGTGACCCTATCTTTAGATTACTTCGGATGAACAATCCGGGGGTATGGGATGAAGAGTGCCAAGAGGATCTTGACAAGATAAAGAAGTATTTGACTAATGCTCCAATTCTAGTAGTGTCGGTACCAGATAGACTGATCCTGATCATGCGGAACTATGCGGGACACATGCCAATGGTTTCTCGATGGCCCAAAAAATTATGAGATATGGGTACTTCTAGTCGACCATGGAAGAGGATTGTATTGACTACGTAAAGAAATGTCACAAATGTTAGATATATGGCGATAAGATCCATTCCCCACCATTACCTTTACACACTATGAATTCGCCATGGCCGTTCGCTGTATGGGAAATGAATATCATTGGTCAGATTCATCCAAAAACGTCCAATGGGAATCATTTTATTTTGGTTGTTATCGACTATTTCACTAAGTGGGTAGAAGTAGCTTCCTATGCCAGTATCACAAGAGCTACAATTTGCAAGTTCTTGAAGAAAGATATCATTTTTCGCTATGGTTTGCTAGAGAGGATTATTACCGACAATGCTTCCAACCTGAACAACAAGATGATAGCCGAGGTATGCAAGCAATTCAAAATAACGCACCATAATTCCACCACTTACATCTTAAGATGAACGGGGCGGTAGAAGCGGAAAATAGAAACATCAAGAAGATCATATCAAAGACTACGAACACCTTCAAGGATTGGAATGAGAAGTTGCCATTTCCTCTATTTGCCTACTAAACGTCCGTACGCACTTCAATAGGAGCGACATCGTACTCGTTGGTTTATGGCATAGAAGCAGTGATACCTATTGAAGTGGAGATTCCATCGCTTTGAATTCTAAATAAGATAAGGATGGAAGAAGCTGAATGGATATAACCTCGGTTCGACCAGTTGAATCTCATTAAGGAGAAAAGATTAAAAGCCATTGGCCATGGTTAGATGTAAAAAAATAGGATGATGTGAGCTTACAACAAAAAGGTTCGCCCAAAAGAATTTTGAGAGGGGGATCTAGTGCTTAAAAGAATCTTGTTGACTCAAAGAGATTCCCATGGGAAGTGGATGCCTAATTAGAAACGACCTTATGTTGTTAAAAGGCCTTTTTCTAGAGGATAGTTGATCTTAACAGAGATGGACGGTAAGGTGTTGAACAATCCAATAAATTTAGATTCAGTCAAGAGGTACTATGTGTGAAGAGGGGAAGTAAAGAAACGAAAAGAAAAGAAAAAAAGAAGAAGAAAAAGAGAACAGAAAAGGCAGAGTAAAAACTAAAAGCGCGCTCTGTGAAATGAAAATACCTAGGGTGAAAACTCAAAAGGGCACTTTAGGTATCAAAAAAAAAAAAAAAAAAAAAAATAAAGAAAAAAAAAAAAATAAAAAAGAAGAAGAAACAAAAGGGGGGTTCAAGATGAAAACTTGAAAAGGCGTCTTGAAACTAAATGAGGATTTGAGTCGAAAATTTGAACATGGTGGTTCAGATGATCTTTGATGATTGGGAATCCAGCAAATAGACCTTCTTGAGAATCACAAATTTCAGTAAAGAACTTCTAGCAATGGATCCACTTCGTTCGATGGGTTCTTGCATCATTCATGCAGTTGATGGTTGAGACGTTGCATTTTATCTTGTTTTCCTTTTCTTTCATGTTTTCCATGACTTTCAAAATATTAATGAAGTATTATTATGTGCCTTTTCTTATCGATTGTACAAGCATCTTGCAAGTAGGTTGTTATAGATTCATGAAAAGCAAAAGATTTCTTGGTATTAATATGTTCTAACCTTTTAAGTGTAGGTGGTACAAAGTGGTATGCTAAGGTTGAACTAAGAGAAGACTTTAATTGTCAGGATATGAGAATTGGTCAAAATTAGAAGAAGAGTGACGACCTTATCAGAGTCCAAGCTTGTCATAGGAAAATAAGAGGATTGTGAAGATAAAATAATTTCAAAGTGAAAACTCGAAAGGGTACTAAAGGGAAAAGAAAAAATAAAAGAAAAAGAAACAAAGAAGAGAAGAAAAAGAAAAAAAAAAAAAAAAAAAAAAAAAAGAAAAAAAGAAAAAGAAACAAAAATGGAGAAAGAAGAAAAAATCAAAGTGAAAACCTGAAAGGGCGCTTTGAAAAAAACAAACCTAAAGTGAAAACCTGCAAAGGCACTTTAGAACAAAGGATTCGAAAGTTCAAAAGAAAAAGCTAATGGTTAAATCTGAATATGAGATGAAGTATCGTCACTGCAAAGATCAAGAAGAAAAAGAGAGTAAAGAGAAGGTCGAGAAAGATCGACCATGAAAGTGAAGGCATTTAAACAACGTTTAGTTTTCACAATTCATGCATCAAACTTAGTTAGGCATCCCTATGTTAGGAGCATGCTAACTCATACCATCATAGCATTTCATCTCTTTTACAAGTATTTGAAGCCTAGATCAGATACTTCTCGAGAAGAGGAGTAAACAATAAAGAGAAAACCCGAAAGGGATTTTCAAGTGAGGAGTTTCAAACTCGCAACATCAGGATTTCAAAGCAAATGACTCAAATACTCATAGCTCAAGGGTTATAGGCGAGGAGTTTCAAACTTGCAATATCGGGGTTTTAGAGCAAAGGAGACAAATACTCATAGCTCAAGGATTTCAGGCAAGGAGTTTCAAACTTGTAGCATCAGGATTTCAGAGTGAAAGGGGCAAATAATCGTAGCTCAAGGATCTTAGGTGATGAGTTTCAAACTCGCAATATTAGGATTTCAGAGCAAAAAGGGCAGCTACCCATAGCTCAAGGATCTCAGATGAGGATTTTCAAACTCGCAACATCAAGATTTCAAAGTGAAAGGGGCAGATACTCATAGCTCAAGAATTTCGGCCAGGAGTTTCAAACTTGCAACATCAAAATTTCAGAGCGAAATGAGGCAGATACTCATAGCTCAAGGATTTCAAGCGAGGAGTTTCATACTCGCAGCATCAAGATTTCAAAGTGAAAAGGGCAGATACTCGTAGCTCAAGGATTTCAGGCGAGGAGTTTCAAACTCGCAACATTAGGACTTCGGAGTGAAGGAGGAAGATACTCATAGCTCAAGATTTCAGGAAGAGTAAGGGTGAACAGTTTTATACAAGAGGAACTCGCAGCTCGGAATCTTCAAACAGGAAAGTCGGACAAAATTAGTGCTTTATATCTTTGCTCTATTCTTGTTTTACTAGAATAAGCAAAAAGGGGTAGTTGTAATCACTAAATTTGTCTAGATTTTAATTTATTTGTTTTACATTATTATTATAATTATCATCATCATCATCATCATCATCATTATTATTATTATTATTATTATAAAGTAAATTTGAAATCCCAAAACAATATTAAATAAATAGCCTATGTATTTATTCCAATTATATAGTCTATTTACTAACTTCAAAGCCCAAAAAAATACATAAGACCTGTTAGGCCCAAACCCTAATACCCTAGTCTAATAACCAAAACCCCAATCTATCTTTTCTTCCGTATCTCACTCCCTACTATTAGATCTAACATAATCTGACGGTCCAGATTAAGGCCCTGGAGACTGTTGGATTACTGTGTGGAGCACACGCCTTTTGGCCAAGCGAAGCCTCAGCTACTCACGCGCCGTATGCGCGACATTTCAGTGCTCCCACTCTCGCGTGTACCACATGCCCACCTCCTCATCTCCCGCATAACCTCCATGCGTTCTTGTTGCTCTTCCAATTTATTCTCCATTTGGCAAGAAGAACCAACGGCCACCAGAGCCTTGCTCCCCAAGCCAATCCTCTCTCTGGTCCCCTCCTCTATCAGTTGGCCACGTTGCGTAGGGGGACACAAAGGACGGTGTTAGAGAGGTTCACCAACTGTGAATTTCATCTGGTTTCCCCTTCTCTCAAGCCGATCATCGCATGTAAAAAAATTAGAATATTAGAAGGGATCAGGGGACAAACCAACATTTCAGAAATACACAACCAAAATATCAAATTTTAGAGGGCAGCCAATAGGGATGTTTTCTAGGTTTTTCGTTTTTTGTAATCAGTGTAATATCTAGGGTATAAAAGAAAAAACCCTAAACATTTTGAAAGAAGGGATTCATTCTGAAAATTGGAACAATAAGCAACAAAATCAAAAACTTTCAGAGGTATTTTCCTCTTTTCTTCCCATTTTCAAATCATCACAAACATTAGAGTATTAAGGTTTTTTTACCTTTGACGTTTTGTCTCCCTTGCGTCTATTGCTCCCCCTTCACTGGTGATAAGCCTTTCGGCCTCCTCGAGGCCATGCATGGTGAATCAGTAAAGAGACATGCATGCAAAAGAGGGGTTTTTGGCTTTCTATTTTCAAAAGGGGACTCGATTTTTACAGAAAAATGGGGTTTGTCTCTGGTTTTCAAAAATAAAAAATGGGTTTCATTTTTTTACATTTGAGATTAGATATGAGTTTATAAGAGGATGAAACGTGTTTTGGGGTTAGGGTTTTGACTTTTCGGCGCCGATAAGTGTCGCAGCCAATATGGTAGATTATGATTGTCGACCGTCGGAATCTAGGGATGGTGGTGGTTTTTCTGGGTTCTCAAATGAATACTCGGTGGCGAGGATGAACATCACGGCGGTGTTCATTCAAATTTTGAGAGCTAAGGGAGAGAGTTATCAATTTTTAGGGGTTTTTTTTTCTGTTTTTGGCAAAAATTTAAGTTTTATACGTGTTTTAAAAAACAAAAGGGTTATGCCTTGTTTTAAATCTTCCTACTTCCTATATTCACACCCGCGGCCATTCTGCATTTCAAAACTACAATCACAGTCCCTGCAGTTTCAAAGAGCTTTGCAATTTCGTCCCTTTTAAGCTTAATCCATTTTTTGTGGTCTAATACCCTTTTGAGCCCCCGAAACTTCAGATTTTGTTTATTTCAGTCCTAAATCCAAGTTTGAAACCCTACATTTCCCTTTTTTTCTCTTACATATTTATTTTTCAGTCCTATATAATGTTTATATTTGTTATTTCTTGCCTTGTGATGATACATGCATGTATTATATATATGTTTTTATATATTATGTGATACATAGTTGATATATATTATAAAAATTATAATTAATTTTATATATGTAAATCGTATGATTTATATATATATAAGTTATTCTAAATATAGTATACAATTTGTAAAAAATAAAACATATAGTTTTGATGATCATATATTAACCGTATGTTTTGTATATAATATATAAGTTTTGATGATCATATATTAACCGTATGTTTTGTATATAATATATAGTTCCATTATATATATAATATATATTCGTATAATATAGTTAATATGGTATATAACATATAATTTCTACATAGCACATTATATGGTTTTGATATATATATATATATATTATATACGTTTTTATATAGTATACATTATGTAGCTTTAACATGCATATATACATGTATGTGAGGCTACTGCCAAATCCAAACTAATGTCTTTATATGTATATTATATGTCTTATATATGTACATATGTGTTATATTATATAGTTTCATATGCTATGTATATATTGCTGCTGCCATGGTGTTTGTGTGTATGTTTTTTTATATATTCAACATATGGATATTTTATTTTGTCTCATTTATATTTATGCCATGTTGTTATATGTTGCATCCGGGATACAAAATGCTAACGCGGTGCCCTTTTATTCGGGAATAAATGTGGCTAGTACCAGTCATAGTGGTGGTGGCTCTTTCGTTTATTCTCGAATAACGGGACCCTTAAAATTTACTCGTACATATAACCAAATTTTGATTTAATCGTCACTTTAACTCACAAAATTCAATATTAACAAAGCGGCAATTGATTCGGTATCAAGTTTTAGGCATGGTGGGGATACGAAACCTTCCCCACTTGTAACCGACTCTTGAACCCAGAATCTCTAGTTTTATTTTCGGTGTCCGGTCTACCTAAACCAAGTGACCGGTGGCGACTCCACCATTTTTCCAATCATTTTCAATCAAAAACAAAGCCCGGTTCTTTCAAGTGACACGGGAATTTTCAAAAAATGTCGCTACAAATGTCAATGTGGGGATAGATCTGGACGCAATCTAAAGAACGCTTACGTAGCGACATTAGTATTGCAGCGATAGTTCTGGCTACAATTTTGGAAGAACTCATGTAGCGACATTAGCAGCAAAAATGTGATAAATTCAAGGATAATTCAAGAAGGGTTTACTGAGTTAAGAATATGCAAATACAAAAATAAAAGTTCTAAAATGCATGCAAAAGATAATATGATGGGGACAAATTAATCAACAAATAAGGTGAAAGCTCAGGTAGAAGGGAAAAGGTGCACCGGGAGAGCGGGGGAAAGCTCAAGTGACTATGCAGGATGTTGAGGAATTAGGTAACTAGGGTGGATCGAGTGTGATTGTACCTTAATCAAGTAGAAGGGAAGAGGTGCACCGAGAGAGTACACCCAAAGCTAAAACACCAACTGGTAGGTCTGACCAGGCAACGTCCTCCTCTGTTAGCTTGGAAAATCATATAGTTGCTTCCAAGAATACAATGATCCCTATAGACTCGTCATTGAGTCATGAAAAGCATGCAATAGTCCAGGTGGTTGGAAATGGAGAGAGTCATATGCTCTATAAGAAGAATGGGCGTGTGTTACCAAGTTCAATTTGAAGCCTGGCCATAAAAGAAGCAAGCAAGGCAGCTATGGGGTGAAAAGAGTTCAAAAAACATGGTTGAAGGCAAAGAAAATGGATGATCATGGTAGTTCAAGTCCTTTTTTGGCTACACGTTGTGATAACGGAGTCGCCACCGGTCCCTTTTATTGTATTAGGCGGACCGAAAACCTAAAAGCAAACCAAAGATTATGAAATCTCAAGGGTTTGGGGTACAATTACGTGTGGGGAAGGATTAGCACCCCCACAACGCCCGTAAAAATGACGCTTACTTGATCACTAATATTTTCCTTATAACCCAGATGAATACGTGCAAGGATTAATGCAAAAATCCACAAAGTTCTAAGATTGGCTCGAATTTGCTCACGACTGAGAAAACCCCAATCAATTTAGACTCAAGGGGTTTAAGCCATTAATCCTTAAAATCTAAAAATCCAATCTCGCATAGGAGTTTCAATCGTTCCCACAAATACTAGGGGAAGACCAAATTAACCCTAATTGAGAAAATATTTTTATTTTCATGATGTTAGAGAATCTATTTTTAAATGATGTTTTATGCTCTTTTTAATTTTTATGGGTGATTTAATTTTCAAAGCTAATTATTATTTTTTATAAGAATGTGTTTAAAGAAACTAATCCTAAAAGGCTTTATTCAATTATTTACATTTAAGGAAAATATATTTACTTTTCTAAAAATTACCTAAAGGAGTTTTGTTTACAATTAAGGAGAAAGAATTACTTACCTTTTTAAAAGAATTACCAAGTTATATTTTATTTAACATTATTTACAATTAATAGATTATTTACCATTTTAAGAAAAATTTACTTAAGGATTTTATTTAATTATCTACAGCTAAGGGAAAGAAAAAAAGTTATTTAAGTTATCTAATATTTTACGGTACATCGTTCTAAGTATTTAATTAAACTTTATTATTGGTAACTAATCTTACAAAAGAAATCTAAGCTATCTATTAGGGAAACTAACCTAAAGGGTATTCATTTTAAATTATTTGGTAATTTTTCTTAAAAAGAATTAATTATTAAGAGATTTATTTACCTTAATCTTTTACCAAGTTAAAGTTCATAAAGATGAATAAATCAAAGAACATGGTAAATATGAATCAAACAATGAATAAAAATGCATGAAATAAAAAATTTAAGAAATAAAATATAAAGAAGGGTTAAATTAAAGAAATTGCAAACAGTGGGATCAAACCGCGAGCTTGTCAACGTGGGGTACAAGCTGAACTTCGATCCTCAAGGCATCGCCGCCGCTGCTGCTACTACCGCTGCTAGTCGCTACACGATGTCAGCCACTACACATCGGCAGTATGCTACCGCTGCTGCTTCTACCCCAGTGGCAGAGCCGGCTCTACCTTTCGGCAACGAAGGACCCTCCATGAGCTTCGCTTAGTGAGGACTCATACTCCTTTCCAACCTTATTTGAGACCAGATAACCAAGAAAACAAAGAGAAATAATAAAAATATATGAGACAATATTTGGGTGAAATACCTCAAAGAAATCACTTGTATTGCTCTTCAATTTCCGTGTGTGTTGTGTTTTTTGTGTATTACAATGGGTGAATGATTGGCCTTTTATAGCTAGCTTCATGGTTATAAATGGGAGAACAAAATCAATGATTCTTTTCCAAATTCCCAAAAAAATAAAACCCTAGTATCTATATGATTCTCATGCCTAATTTGCTAGTTATGATTTGGTTTCTCCTTCATTTTTACATTGATTCACATTTAATTCCCTTTTCTTTGCTTGCAAGGAATGACCAATCAATGGGGATGATGTGGCGGTGTCAGCGGCGATTGTGGTAGCCGATGGTGGTCACGGTAGTGGCTAGTTGCAGGATGGCTAGTAATTTGAATATAAGGAGTGTGACACAAGAAAAACTAGGTTTTCTTTTGCGTATAAGGCCCAATTAGGCCTACTGTACATGGATTCATTTTGAGTTTTATATTTTACATATTTTTTGGGTTTTTATAATGGATATACATGGGTGAATAAAATAGGTGACTATAGCTGCCCCTCTTTGCTTATTCTGGTGAAACGAGAATAGGGCAAAGAACAAAAGGCATTAATTTTATCCAGCAGAGCTGCTTATGACTATGATCCTTCAAACCCGAGGACACCAAGTCTGAAAGATTATTTGCTCCTTCGAACCCGAGGAGAACAAATCGAATGATGCTCCTTCAAACCTGAGATAATGACTTTAATCCTACAAACTAAAGGACACCAAGTTAGTAAGATGATCCGCTCCTTAGAACTTGAGGAGAACAAATCCAACAATTTTCCTTCAAACTTGAAATAATGACTTTAATCCTTCGAACTCGAGGACACCAATTTAGTAAGATGATCTGCTACTTTGAACCCAAGGAGAAAAAATTGAATAATGCTCCTTCAAACATGAGATAATGACTCTAATCCTTCGAACCTAAGGACACCAAGTCGGTAAGATGACCTTCGCCCCTACGACCATTGAATCGATAAGGTGATCCTTGCCCATGCAAGCACTGAATCGGTAAGATAACTTTGGCCCTATGGGCACTAAATCGGTAAGATGACTCTCACCCTACAGCCATTGAATCGGTAAGTTGATCCTCGCCCCTGCGGGTATTGAATCGGTAAGATGACTCTCGCCCCTGCAGAAACTGAATCGGTAAGGTGATCCTTGCCTCTACGGGCACTGAATTGGAAAAGTGATCCTCTCCCCTACGAGTACTGAATTAGTAAGGCGATTCTCACCCCTGCGGGCACTGAATTGGTAAGATGATCCTTGCCCATGCGGGCACTGAATCGATAAGTTAATCCTCGCCCCTACGGTCACTGAATCAGTAAGGTGATCTTCGCCCATGTGGTCACTGAATTGGTAAGGTGATCCTCGCCCCTACGGGCACTGAATCTATAAGATGATTTGCTTCTTCGTATCTATAGAGAATAAATTGAATGACGCTTCTTCAAGTAGTGTGAAACACTGAGCTGAGACTGACCATGTGTCTGCACCTCTTTGCTTCATAGAAAACATTTGTTCTAGTTAGTCTTGTAGTCTTTTTAAAGCTTCTTGAGAATGCTTTTTGATGGCCTGTTTGGGAACCTTCATCTTAAATGCCTTGTCTTATTTTAAGAGAGTTGCTCCTTCTTGAATTGATGTGGGGTGTCTTGCCCCTGAAGCGACATAGGTTGTCTTGCCATATTACTCATTCTTGAAATGATGCAGGGTGTCTTGCCCTTCATTCTTGAAGTAATGTAGAGTAAAAAAATGGTCTTTTTATTCTTGTCAAAATTTAAAAAATGATATGATTGTGATGGGTTAGCATGTCTCTAAGGATTTTGGAAATACTTTTAGTTTTAAGAAAAACATCCTTGAGAAAGGATAGAATTAAGAAATTCTTTTGTGTTTTATGAAAAACATCTTTAAGAAATGATAGAATTAAGAAATTCTTTTGTGTTTTAAGAAAAACAATCTTAAGAAAGGATAGAATTAAGAAATTCTTTTGCGTTTTAAAAAAACATCCTTTAGAAAGGATAAAATTAAGAAATTCTTCAGTGCTTTAAGAAAAACGGCCTTAAGAAATTATATAATTAAGAACTTTTTGTGTTTTAAGAAAAACATCCTTAAGAAATGATAGAATTAAGAAATTCTTCTGTGTTTTAAGAAAAACATCCTTAAGAAAGAATAGAATGAAGAAATTCTTTTGTGTTTTAAGAAAAAAACATCCTTAAGCAAGGATAGAATTAAGAAATTCTTGTGTTTTAAGAAAAACATCCTTAAGAAAGGATAAAATTAAGAAATTCTTTTATGTTTTAAGAAAAACATCCTTAAGCAAGGATAAAATTAAGAAATCTTGTGTGTTAAGAAAAACATCCTTAAGTAAGGATAGAATTAAGAAATTATTTTGTGTTTTAAGAAAAACATCCTTAATAAAGGATAGAATTAAGAAATTCTTTTATGTTATATCAAAAACGTAGACGACACACAAATGTGTGTTTTCTTGGTCGGTGCAAAGAAAGATGCATGAAATTATTGTCGAAGCCGCCTTCCTGAATGAATGCTTTATAATGAAATTATGGTTAAGATGATGCAAAGATACGTACATCCATGTAAACTCATGATTAATGGAGATGTATAGATGCATGAAATTCCTTTTAATATTTTCTTCCAGATTTCTGCCTTTGAAGTATTAAATCGATCTTCATGCCCCAACAAAATTTTGCCCCAAAATTTTTTTGTTCATTCTCTATTCAAACCTTCATGTCATGTGACTTTAATCGACATTTTATAACCTTCATGTCATGTGACTTTAATCGACATTTTATCTTTTCCTTACTTAGAGAAACCCTCTGACTTCTTCGCTAATTAAGTTCTTTCAAGGCCTGCCTCATCTCTTGAAGTGATGTAGAGTCGAAAAATAGCCTTTGTCAAAATTTAACAAGAGCTATGATTGTGACGAGTTAGTGATCACGAGAGGTCGTTGCTCCATTGCTCCACTGCTCCAGCACTTTACTATTTCATAGTTTCTTGCACAAACACCACTAAAATGCCATACCTTTCCCATCAATAGCATCCAAATATAAATTGTTGAAGCACAAATTTAAACTCCTAAAATTAATGCAAACTAAACCTAAATACAACTATATGAACAACACAAATAAAAGGGCATAAAATATAGGTTTTCTACAGAGTTAAAACATCCCCAAACTAAAGATATGGCTTGTCCTCAAGAAATGACATGCAAAACTATGACATCAACAATCTGAATACACTAAATTTTTTTAATCCTAAAAAATCAAGGATATATGCAATATATCAAAGCTCAACAGATTCGTTCCTAAGATCGATTCTACTATAAGTGCAGTGTGTTTTGTGTTGCATACAATCAATACTTAATGACCTTCAATGTAACGACCCAAAATTGGTCTTGGTAAATTGGGCCTCAAGATTAGAAGCCCAAATCCAAAGATAATGGGTTTGGGCCTTATGGAAACCTAAATAAAATAATATAATAAAAGAAAAGAAAGAAAAAAAAAAAGGGGTTTATATTTTAGGTTTTCTAGTGATGTGATGGGGGGAGAGGAAAAAGGAAAAAAAATAGATATTTTCATGGGAGAGAGAAAAGGAGAGAAAAGTGAAGGGGAGGTTTTGAACCTCAATCTACGGCCTATCAAAGCCACCGTGCATGACACCTCCACCGCTATTGGAAAGATCTCGTCAAGATGAGTCCAATGGTGGTCGTCTTACCACCGTCCGAGCCATCATTGAGTGAAGAGAAAAAAGAATCGAGAAAGAATGGTTGGGCATGTTTTGGCCAGAACCACCACAAATAGAGGCCACCAGCGTGCTCACCGGTCGAAGAACTGTCGGAAAAAAGCTCGTTGGTGATGTCTGACCATCGAAGGATGGCTCACACGCCACCACGCGCTGCTCATGCAGGTTGGCGTGTGCCAGGCCAGGCGAGTGTACATGGCCTGTGTGCACTGCGCTGCCCATACGAGTGGACATGTGCTAGGCCAGGCGGGTGTACATGGCCTTTGTGCACCACACCGCCCATGCGGGTGGGCGTGTGCTAAGCTAGGCAGGTGCACATAGCTTGTGTGCAACGCATGGTACGAGATGATTATCCCGCAGTTACACGTGCACCTTTCCGCATGGGATAATACCCCGCATGTGCACCAAGGCTGCGGTGCACCAACCCGCACTAGATCCCGCTCTTAGGGTGCACCCAGCTTACGGTGCACCGCGTCGCACAATTTCTAGGGCAATTAACCAGTCTTTGACCGGGCATTGACCGACTATTGACTTTTTGGGGGCCCTACATGGGGGTTTTTTCGACGTTCTGGATCCAATGGCGTAATTTGTTTTGCCAAATTCGAACCTGATAAGATGTTTTTACGTGTTTGATCTCGTAATTTGAATAGGGGATGCATGAATTAATGTAGTTTCATAATTGTTGTTATATGAGGATTTTACGAGATTGGATACCTGAGGGTTTTTTGATGTTTTGTATGCCTGTTTGAATAGGTTGATGTGATTCGATGGAATTTGTATAATAGATAATAAAAGAAATAAAATAAGATAATAAAAGAAAAGAAAGAAAATAAAAATAGGGATTTTTATATTTTAGGTTGGCTAGTGATGTGATGTGGGGGAGAGGAAAAAGGAAAAAAAATATTTTCATGGGAGAGAGAAAAAAGAGAGAAAAGTGGAGGGTGAAGGTTTTAAACCTCGATCTACGACCATCGAAGTTGCTGTGCACGACACCTCTACCGCCATTTGAAAGATCTCACCGAGACGAGTCCAACGGTGGTCGTCTCGCTATCGTCCGTCAGAGTGAAGAGAAAGAAGAATCAAGAAAGCATGGTTGGGCAAGTTCCAGCCAAAACCACCGTAAAAGGAGGCCACCAGAGTACTCATCGATTGGAGAACTGCCAGACTAAAGCTCGCCAGTGCTGTTTAACCACCGAAGGACGGCCCACGAGCCACCACGCACTGCCCATGCGGGTGGGCGTGTACCAGGCCAGGCGAGTGCACATGGCTTGTGTGTACCGCGCCGTACGGGATGATTATCCCGCATGTGCACATGCACCCGCCGCATGGGATAATGTTTCGCATGTGCACCAAGGTTGCGGTGCACCTGCCCGCACTAGATCCCGCTCTTAGGGTACACCTAGCTTACGGTGCACCGCGTCGTACTAGATTTCCAAGGCAATTGGTTAGCCTTTAACCAGGTGTTGACCGACCATTGACCTTTTTTGAGGGACCCTACTCGAGGGTTTCTCGACGTTCTAGATCCAATGGTGAAGTCTGTTTTTCCAAATTTGAACCCAAGAAGTGGTTTTTATGCGTTTGACCTCGTAATTTGAATAGGGGATGCATGAATTAATGTAGTTTCATAATTGTTGTTATACGAGGATTTTGCGAGATTGGATATCGGGTCAAGTGGAATATTCAGGGACCTTGGATGAGGATTTTATCGATGTCAGCATAAGGTTAGTACACCTGGAACTCATGTCGCTTCCTGAGCATCATAAATATAATTGCCTTGTTTGTTAGTATCTGTAAATAAGGTAGATGAAAAATATGCATGTTGGGGACCATATTTATGAGATTTGATAACTGTACGAGATGCATGATGATAATACGGATATGATGGGACTATTAGAGGCTTTAAAGACTGTGTAGGGTTGTCTGCGATGCGTGTGTGATATTTGATGATTTGTTGTTTGGTTGATGAATTATGATGTTCTGTATGCTTGTTCGAATGGATTGATGTGATTTGGTGGAATCTGTATAATAGATGAATAATGGTTATATTCGAATGAATAATATTAAAGCTGGCAATTAATATTAATGGTATTAAGGCATTAGCAAACCAACTCTAATGACTTTCATAAGCTTTAGGGATTGTGTAAGCTTGGTAATATCGTAATTCGAGGAAATTGTGTGAACCCGTGAATAAGGTATCGAGTACGAGCTTTGGTCATACCGGTATATGATTGGGGCATTAACGATATGGGTCGACCTGTATTGGTACTTGTAGAAAATTAATATATTCTAATAGGCAGTTTCAGTATCGGTACATGTGTGAGTACCGATACCCGAGGTTACCGTATTGATACCGTGTACGAGTACTGGTACCTAATATGATAAATAATCTATAATGCAAAGATAAGGATGGAAATTGATTTGAATATTAAAAATGGAGCTAATGAATGGGATTAATTATATATGAGCCTAATGAGTAATAAATCGGTAAATATTGAGTGACTTGTTTGGTAATAGTAAACCATAGGGGTCATTGGTGGATCCTATGTTGAGTCGTGCTAAGTTCGGGCACTTGTTTGGTTGAGTCACCGTTGGTTGGTGGGATTTGAATACCTAGTGGTAGAGTGGCAACACATGAAGACCACTTAATGTGAGATTCTGAGTGATGATGCTTGATGTGAGATTTCAATCCATTACACTCGATGTGAGATTTCGAGTGATGACACTCGATGTGAGATTCCGAGTATTGATGCTTGATATGAGATTTCGAGCCTGAATATACGTTCCCAATGTTGGGTGACACCGAGCCTCACTCCAGTTTTGTGATGATGTTATTATATGTTTCGCTAGGAGGGTCCGGTAAGATCTCGAGTATGGTTGGGCCTTATGGGCCATGTATGATGATTGCCATGTTGAGAGCATGTGTTTAGGGGACTAGTGGTAGCGCCACATGTTTACTTATCTGTCCTTATTGTTCGTGCTAGCTTGCATGCTTATGTTTATGATTAGCATGAGGTATAGTAGAGTATATGTGTAACACTGAGCTTTGTAAGCTCAGTGCTCGAAATTGTTGTTTTCGTGCGTAGGTTGATCATTGGATCATGGGTTTGAGGAGCACTATCAGTTCGGGATTTTAGCATGTGGAGGCTTCCAAAGTAAGATACTTGTGTTTAGTGGGCTATGTATTCATAGGGCCTTACGTGGTTGAGTTTGTATTTCTTATTTTGAAATTGTATAAATCAAAAAAATGTTTAATGTTTTAAATTAAATTGTAGCTCTTTTGTACTGTTTTGATTATTTAAATATATTTTCAACTATTGACTTTAAATGCTTAAGAAATAACCTGTTTGGGCTAAACCCATTTTGAGGAATTTCATGGTTTTGGTTTGGGTTTGAGGCCCAAATTGTGACATCCAGGTCGGGGGTATTATAAGATTGGTATCCGAGCTTAGGTTTAGCTAGTTCTAGGAAACCCCGGGGTGGTATAGGTGTTTTAATAAGGTGTCTAGTGAATACAAGCCCTTAAATTAAGTTCGTACTCCTTAAGACTGGAATCCAGATGGTGCGTCCAATGTTGCATTGATAAAGATGATTATGATCATGGCCGAGAGGGCTGAGTTAAGTGTTGAACCGCTCACGGGAACGACTCAATGGTGAGTTTACCCCGGATTGTCAAGATGTGAGATTAGTTGAACAATGCCGGAGTTAGGGATGAGTCATTCTCTCACCACCTAAATTGTGTCTTCCTTGCATGTTGTGGTCGTTTTGAAGCCTACAGATACGTTCTGAGAGTTTATGGCAAGGAATCTTCATTGTTATGCGTGATTAGCCATTGTGTTACGGGTTTGGACAACCCACTTTTAGAGTAGATCAGTGGATGTATTTTGGTTGGAGGAAGACCCTTTGTTCATTTAAAATTAAGTGTTGTTGATACTTGGAAAGTATCATCACCCTTCTTAAAGGCTTTTCTTGGGGATAGTGGATTCGGGATCCACTAGTACGTTAGAGTGGGGCCAAAGTTAGACATTGTACATGTATGAGAGAGCTACTATTTTAAGAGTTGTTGCACCTTGGAAATTGTTTTGGTTAATCAAACGCGATGCTAGCCAGTAATATCGAGATTGGTACTCGAAGCTTTGAGACCTCGAGGGGCCCAACCTTGGTAATAAGAATGTTGAATTTGTCACCCTCCTGTTTTGATTTTTTTGTTGTGGTTGTTTAAAGAACGGCACGACGATATTTTGGGACATGTTTGATCGTTTGGTAGATGCCAACGTATGTAGATTGATGCTTGAGAGCCTTCAGATTGTTAGAGTGGTTGTTACGCTTCTTAGAGGAGCCATAAGGAATTCCTCCCTATCAAGAACATGAGTGGATGTTGAGATAAGATCGAGTTGGACGTTGGATCCTATCGCCATTGTCAGAAGACATCAACCCAGTTGAGAAAGTTAGAGGTTCTTTGTCAAAAGTGCAACCTGAACGAGATTTCTTTGGTTTAAGTGTTTTACTAAAGGGAGGACCGGGCTTGTCCGCTAGTAAGAAGTTGGTTCGTGGGAGTGATGCTTAAACCATTGATAGTTTGTTAAGTAACATTGAAAGACCGTTATAAGTATCCTAAAGTGGATGACTTGTTTAACCGATTGTAAAGTACACATGTGTTCTTCTGGGATTAGTTCGAGAATAATATGGTTGTGGTTAAAGTGTTAGAGGCTTTTAATTTTGAAGTGAATTTTGGAATGAAGATCTCTCTCTTTAGGGTATGTTGTGGTAATGTTTGATGTCTATAGTGATGTGTGAGATGTTTCAGCAATGATAGAGTGAGGGCCACCTTATCATCTCTCGAATATAAGTTGAAGCTTTGCATGACACGTGTGAATGTATAAAGAATATGGAAAGATGAATGTTGGCAAGATAATTTCCTTAATGACCTTGTGTGTGAGAAAGGTTAATTATGGTGTAATCAGTCAAGGAAGCAAGGGTTGAGGCTTCGTAGATGCTTTTGATTTGTATCATAGTTCCTTGGAAGAGGCCGAGGAACATTGGTGGAAATCTGGGCTACGTGAAACCGTTTTGTTGTGACAGTGGTGCTGACTTGATTAAAGACAAGTAAGGTTTTGACATCTCCATGTATGTTTTGTGGTATTGTTAGGGTTGTATTTTTGTGCTATAATATGGAAAGATGTGCCTACCCAGTAGTGTGGAATTTTGGGGAACTTGATATTTAAAGAATTTGAGATTCAGATAACGACGTGAGTTGAAGTATTTGAGAATTGTGGATCGTATGATCAATAATCACCTAAATAAAGTGAGCTTGTTGAGTGATGAATTGTACGAGGTTAGTTTGGGTTAGAGTATCATGCTTCTCGTGTGGGGCGATCAAGGATTTTCAATGATGGTTGTGTAAGGGAGTACAAATACTAGCTTTATGCGGTATCGTTGCTTGTTTATTTTGGTGACGAGACTGATCGGTCAGTACCGATGCCTATGTGTTTTGTTGGTTGAGTTCTGAGTTGAGGATTAAGTAACTTTGGAAGCCGTAAGAAGTAGCTTTGATTGTAATTAAAATGATATAGTGTTGTGATCAAATTTGGGTTCGATGGTTTTTGGATGGACTTGAGATTCTTGTTGTAGGAATTTTTAGAGAAAGACATGTCAAGGCAAATGATTCTTCCTTTATGATAAAGTGGTCAGAACATGGTGAATCTTGAGAACAACAGTTGTCACCAAACTTCCACCGCGTGCTTTGGAAACGACATGGAGTAGTGTGTTTGAGATAGTAGTAAGTGGTTAACCTTCCGTCAGTTAGAAGTCCAACATCGAGTTCTTCAAAGTTGTTGAGATGTTCCTTAGTGGGAAATTAAATAGATGACCATGGATTTTGTAAAGGATTGTGAGCGCACAGTTTCAATGGGATTTCTTTGAGTAATAATATAGTCTTTGGTGGGTACAATTTGATTTTTCAGTAATGGTGAGACCTAGATAGAAAGTCTGCTTGGTTTGGTTGTGGTTGTGCGACTTTTGGTGCGTACATGTTACCTTTGGCACAAGAATTCGAAGTTCATGATGGGACCTTACCCGTTGGTGGGATTGCATGCGATAGAAGATCCAAGTGAGGGTATAATAACGTGTTTTCTAGACACGTGATAGTTTGAAATGTAAGATCTTTGCGTGAACCGAGTTATTTAGGGGATGCTTTAGTTGATGATATGAGTCATCGTACCGAGTTTAAGGTAGGTAAGTTTTGAAGTGGGTTGAGATGTTGTCCATTTTCAAAAGTCCTGCTCTAGGCAAGCGATGATTTTGTTAGGGTATGTCATTAGGGTTAGAGTCTCCTTAGGGAGTCACCACGAGATGGATCATTTTGTTTTGGTTAACTACAGTTGCGTAACCTCATATTCTATTAGATCACGTGGAGTTGTGGGAAGATTTCAATATGCAAAAATATTTTAGGTTCTACAGTGTAAGATAAGTTTCTTTGATGACGTATTGGTGTGACAGTTTTGTCGGGTATCGTTGAGTTTTGCTTATGGTCTGAGACGTATCAAATGAAGATGAATTCTTCTTAGAGAAAAAAATCAGTTGAGATTATATTTGTACCGATAGAAGACAAGGGTTATATTAATAAGTGTTGAGATCAAGTAGCGCAGCAGGAAATCTTTGAGAACGTTGAAGAGTTGTAAGGGTTGAAAATCTTCGTTGAGTTATGGATGCAATTTCGGGGACGAGATTTCTTTTAAGGAGGGGAAAGTTGTAACGACTAAATTGGGCTTGGTAAATTGGGCCTCAGGATTAGAAGCCTAAATCCAAAGATAATGGGTTTGGGCCTTATGGAAAAATAAATAAAATAAGATAAGAAAAGAAAAGAAAGAAAAGAAAAATGGGGTTTTTATATTTTAGGTTGGCTGGTGATGTGATGCGGGGGAGAGGAAAAAGGAAAAAAATAGATATTTTTATGGGAGAGAGAAAAATGAGAGAAAAAGAGAAACGTGGAGGGTGAAGGTTTTGAACCTCGATCTATGGCCATCGAAGCTGCTGTGCACGACACCTCCACTGCCATTGGAAAGATCTCACAGAGACAAGTCCAACGCTTGTCATCTCTCTGCCGTCGTTCGTCATAATGAAGAGAGAAGAATCGAGAAAGCATGGTTGGGCATGTTCCGGCCAGAACCACCACAAATGGAGGCCACCGGCGTACTCACCAATTGGAGAACTATCGGACTGAAGCTCGCCAGTGCCGTCTAACCACCAGAGGACAGCCCACGCGCCGCCCATGCGGGTGGGCGTGTGCCAGGCCTGGCGGGCGCACATGGTCTGTGTGTACCGTGCCGCACGGGATGATTATCCCGCCTGTGCATATGCACCATGCCGCATGGGATAATGCTTCATGGGTGCACCAAGGTTGCGGTGCACCTGCCCGTACTAGATCCCACTCTTAGGGTGCACCTAGCTTACGGTGCACCGCGTCGCACCAGATTTCCAGGGCAGTTCGGTGGCCTTTGACCGGGTGTTGACTTTTTTCGAAAGACCCTACCCGAGGGTTTCTCGACGTTTTAGATCCAATGGTGTAGTATGTTTTGCCAAATTTGAACCAAGTAAGTGGTTTTACGCGTTTGACCTCGTAATTTGAATAGGGGATGCATGAATTAATGTAGTTTCATAATTATTCTTATACGAGGATTTTACGAGATTGGATACCGGGTCAAGTGGAATATTCGGGAACCTTGGGTGAGGATTTTAGTGATGTCAGCATAAGGTTAGTATAGCTGGAACTCCTGTCGCTTCCTGAGCATCATAAATATAATTGCCTTGTTTGTTAGTATCTGCAAATAAGGTAGATAAAAAATATGCATGTTGGGGACCGTATTTATGAGATTCGATAATTGTACGAGATACATAATGATAGTACGGATATGATGGGACTATTAGAGGCTTTAAAGACTGTGTAGGGTTGTCTGCGATGCCTGTATGATATTTAATGATTTGTTGTTTGGTTGATGAATTATTATGTTCTGTATGCTTGTTCGAATGGTTAATGTGATTGATGGAATCTGTATAATAGATGAATAATGGTTATATTCGAATGAATAGTATTAAAGCTAGTAATTAATATTAATGGGATTAAGGCGTTAGCAAACCAACTCTAATGATTTTCATAAGCTTTAGGGATTGTATAAGATTGGTAATATCGTAATTCGAGGAAATTGTGCAAACCCGTGAATAGGGTATCGGTACGAGCTTTGGTCGTACCGGTATGCGATTAGGGGCCTTACCAATATGGGTTAACCCGTACCGGTACTTGTGGAAAATTAAAATATTCCAATGGGCAGTTTTAGTATCGGTACATGTGTGAGTACCGATATCCGGGGGTACCATATTGATACCCGTATATGAGTACCGGTACCCGATACGATAAATAATCTATAATGCAAAGATAATGATGGAAATTGATTTGAATATTAAAAATGGAGCTAATGAATGGGATTAATTATATATGAGCCTAATGAGTAATAAATCGGTAAATGTTGAGTGACTTGTTTGGTAATAGTAAACCATAGGGGTCATTGGTGGATCGTGTGTTGAGCCATGCTAAGTTCGGGCACTTGTGTGGTTGAGTCACTATTGGTTGGTAGGATCCAAATACCTATTGGTAGAGTGGAAACACATGAAGACCACTTGATGTGAGATTTCGACTGATGATGCTTGATGCGAGATTCCAAGCCATTCCACTCGATGTGAGATTCCGAGTGATGACACTCGATGTAAGATTCCAAGTATTGATGCTCGATGTGAGATTCCGAGCATGAGTGTATGTTCCTAATGTTGGGTGACACCGAGCCTCGCTCCAATTTTACGATGATGTTATTGTGTGTTTCGCTAGGAGGGTCCGGTGGGATCCCGAGTATGGTTGGGCCTTGTGGGCCATGTATGATGATTGCCATGTTGAGAGCATGTGTTTAGGCAACTAGTGGTAGCGCCACATGTTTACTTATCTATCATTATTGCTCGTGCTAGCTTGCATGCTTATGTTTATGATTAGCATGAAGTATACTAGAGTAGATGTGTACCACTAAGCTTTGTAAGATTAGCGCTCGAAATCGTTGTTTTAGTGAGTAGGTTGATCGTTGGATCGTGGGTTCGAGGAGCACTATTAGTTTAGGATTTCAACATGTGGAGGCTTCCAGAGTATGATACTTGTGTTTAGTGGGCTATGTATTCATAGGGCCTTACGTGGTTGAGTCTGTATTTCTTATTTTGAAATTGTATAAATCAAATCAAATGTTTAATGTTTTAAATTAAATTGTATCTCCTTTGTACTATTTCAATTATTTAATTATATTTTTAACTATTGACTTTAAATGCTTAAGAAATAACTTGTTTGGGCTAAACCCATTTTGAGGAATTTCATGGTTTTGGTTTGGGCTTGAGGCCCAAATTATGACATCCGGGTAAGGGTGTTACATTAAAGAATTTTTAGAATTGCTCTTTATTTTTGCCTAGCATTTTCTTTCCTTTTTAGCACATTATTTTACTCCCTTAGTTGTTTAGTTCATTAAACTGTATCATTGGGGCTTTAGCTTATCACAACTACTCTTTAGGCCTAAAAATAAAGTGGAGCAAACACCCTATCCCCGAGCCCTACTAGCATAGTCAACTTGTGAAGACTTTCATTCGCTCTTATGCTAGTACTACTATTCCTACCAGGGAAAGTTAAATGGAGCAAACACATCTCACCTAGTGTACTAAGATAGCAAAGCATATTAGAGTGTCCCTCAACAGTTTGCCTTTGGCATTGAGTTTACATTTAAAATCACCATTTTCATTCTTTTTCTTGATTTTTCTAGGAGTTTTAGTTTTTAGCCTTTATGCTAACATTGAGCATTTAGTTCATTATTATTAATTTATTCTAAGGCATCAGAGAGTCGACCTAAAATTTCCTAAGGTTTCTTAATGTTTGAAAGCATGCAACGTGTCAAGTATAATTTTCGGCAGAATCAACCCTAGTTTTAAATCATTAGAGCTTTTAACACATTGCTATTAATTAAGCACAAGTCATCATCCTAGGACATCATCAAAATTTAAATAGCATACTCAAACTACCAATGCCATAGCAACCTTAAATAATTGCAAGACCAAATAAAACTAATTTTTAACTATGGACAAACTTGAGAAAAACATGACCCTCAATGCAACTACATGCAAATAAATGAAAAAGAAAAAAAAGACTAAGGAAAACTAACAGGGAGTTTATTGTGGATGGGATGGCTCATGCTTCCTCGCTAGACGCTGGAAGCGGGGCACAGGTCTAGGGGCATGTGCTGGATGCCCGGTGGTTTTGCTCTAAGAAGAGACTTTGGATCTTCGTTTGAAAGTACGAAGATGTTTTTACGACCCCGTTTGAAAGAGAGAAGGACGTCTTGATTATCTCCATTTGAAAATGCAAGAGATGTTTTGCTCTTTGTTTGAAAGTGTAGAGGGTTCCCTGATAGCTTTGCTCTAAGAAGAGACTTTGGATCTTCGTTTGAAAGTGCAAAAATGTTTTTACGGCCTCGTTTGAAAGTGCGAAGGACGTCTTGATTATCTCTGTTTGAAAGTGCAGGAGATGTTTTTCTATTTGTTTGAAAATGCGAAAGAGACTTTATGTCTTCAGGAGGTATCCCCGTTTGAAAGTGCAAAGGATAAAAACCTTTTTCACGCAAGGTGATGCTCCTTCAATCTTCAAATATGATTTCATCCCTGATGGGCCAATCCTCTTTTGAAATAGAGGGTTGTTGAGCATCTCATACTCAGTCATATCTTTTGCATGTCATGTTAATCATTTGCATTAAGGGCTTTCTTTTCTTTTTCCCCAGTGAGACCTCTTTCGGGAATCACTTCCATCTATATTGGAGTTGTTCATGTTTGCCATGACCTCGAAGCTTTTTCCTGAATCCAAAAAATGCATTAGTAACTATAAATTGTCTGAGCGAACGAGAACGAAGCTTACCTAGCTTGAAGCTTTTGTTTGAATCCAAGATTTTAATCCCACTGCATCATGAGAAAATATATTAGTAATTATAAATGGTCTAAACCAAAGAGAATGAAACTTACCTGACATAAGCTTTAACAACACCTTTTGACCAATCTCATAACAAATAAATAAGATGTGAATCATGATGATGCAAGACTGTTGATATTCCAAAATCAAAGTACGCTTCATAGATCATAAGGTTCGAGTACACATTATTCTCAACAATAAAGAAAATAGTCTTCTATGTTGATTGCTCTCCTCCTTTGATACGTTTTAGTGCTAGTTGTTCGAATTCTCCAACTGGGGTGGCAGGACCATGTACTCTCTATGGTGGGGGGACATGCCTTGAAGATGAAGCAATGATAGGTCAAATCCCAGAACTCAATAGCTGCTAGAACCATAGGCTCGTCTATCTCCACTCCAAGCAAATGGGCTATGTCCTCATACTTCTTAGTGAATATGGCTTGGTCTTGGGCTTCTAGGCATTCCCAAACAGTGAACAATCCTTATAGATGATTGTGAGGCAAACCCATATGCACTTGCTTTGGCAAATATACGATACTTTCCTTCTGTACACTGTCTCCATTACGTGTTGAAGCTCTAAGGACTCATTTTTGACGTCAGTGTTCGGACAAGGGACCTCAGAATTAGATAATGCAACCCGAACACTCATGGCCTATAATTGACTGATGTTTTAGAATATCAATATGATGCAATGCGATGCACTAAATGAAAATGCAAACAAGGAAAGAAGATCGTTAGTACATAAACATAAATACAAGAAATAATTACAAAAAAATAAAACCTAATCCGCATGCATTATAGTTCTCTAGGGCTTTCCACATGGCTCTAACGGGGTGGGTTTCTTAGATTCTCAAACAAACATATGGGCTTGGATCTAAAAGGTTTTTCGAACCGCTCTTAGCTCTACAAAGGCTAATAAGATGTTCAATCTTAGCCCATCACAGGCTTGCAAATCGAACACGGTTCGAGGGTATGTATTTCCATTATGTCCGTGCAGAGGGTTACTCACGAAAGCATAAGTACTCTGGATCCCGTAAGACTTTCACTAGCCCATACAGAGGGTTACTCATAAAGGCATAGCTATTTTGTTCCACTTAAGTTAGATAAAGCTCAGGTAGAAGGATTATGTGTAACACCCCGAAACTCGGCTTAGGAGAAAGCCGAATTAGGAGGTGTTAAGAAGCAAAAACACAAACATTATTATTCTCATAACTATAAAGAAATTATTCCATTAAATCTCTTGATTAATAAATATGGTGTATACACACATTAACTTAACCAAGTCCATCAAAGAATGACCATCACGAAATTTCAGCATCAAACAACGTATTAAAAATACAATAAAAAGAGTCCATATTGATCACCTAGAAATACTAAATGGTTCGAATCAGTTTTAACTTTTTCTATTAACATTTTCATTTACCATTTTCATAAATAATATATCTTATCTTGCATATCAACATTTATAACTATGTGCTATCATAAAGCATCCCATTGAGTTATCATAGAGTAAATAATACTTATTAATACAAACAATTCACAAGCATATGATAGCATAGTGATCCATCAACATACAACACATATAAATTTCTAAGCAACCATATCACACACCAACCACTTTAATTCAAATAGCAAGAAACCAAAGAAAAATATATATAAAGGCACTTTACAAAACTTGGAAACTAACAAAGCTTATATACATATATCTCGAAAATGATCTAATGCACTTATGCAACCATATCCTCTATGTGCCACCAATCTAGGAGTTTTTAAAGGGAGAAAGGTTACAAAATGCATTTCTTCCTCTTGTGATCTCGTCCAAGCTTAGGAGTTTAACATGTGGTAACAATATCCTGAAAGATGGGGAAAAGAATAAGGTAAGGAATCCCTTAGTGAGGTAGAGCTAAGGTCTTAAAACTATAAAACAGACCTTAAATAAATAGTCATGTTCTTTCCTTAAGTCCAACCAAATAAGCTTGTACATAACCTTACAATGTACCCTTTTTAACATTCTATTTGAATGACAACAATCAGTATATAAATGAGGACCATCCCCAAACAAGTAAGCAACCAATTCATGGCAACAATCATTCATCATACAAGCATGCGCATGTATATATATATATATATGTATTACTATTCATTTAGATATTTGAAAACCATTAAAATTAGTAGGTTATTAACAATCTCCATATCTTATATATGAATTCGATATAAACACATATCTTTAATTCAAAAAAATGCTCACCCTTCGAAAACAATGTCACATTAGACACAAATGTCAGAATATTCAATTAAAGAACACATTACTTAACTATCAAGTTATCACATTCGACATCAATCATGTGTATAACGTTTCTAGTTTTCGTATCCTTTAAGACATTAGGTCTAACCAATAGTTCATGGGTTTCTTTTTTTTACATCCACATTAAGTATGCTCCAACTTATCCTTAAGGTCCTTATTACCCTACCATTGGAAACCTTCTCATTAAGGTAGCCGAATAAGTTATGAGTGTATTACAAAGGAATTTAAGCTATCCACATTTATCCTATATTTAGAATATCATACGTGAGTACCTTATCATCCATTATAACCAAAATAAGCATGTTTTCTAACATGATTCATCATTTCTTGCAAGGGTATTTAACTTATTAAAATGTTCATTTTATTAATGAAACAGGTTGTTATATAAGTCCTTGTTTTTAACTTATAAACTTTCTTGGGTTCTTTATTGACCTAGCCATATAAAATTTTCCCTTTTCTACAGCTTATCAAAAATTTTATCCACTTGTAAAATTGGATCTGGTATTACTTAACGTATAAAAGACCATTTATATTTGCATCAAGATATTTAAACTAACCTTGACCATTTAGGCAATCACACCAAACATACTTATATATTCATAATTTCGAAAGTGACTAATTATGAATTTTAATATCATAGTTGATAGCAAGTAATTGTCATGGTTTACCAATAAACTTCCTTTATTTCTTTTTCTTTATAACTTGACAGTACTCAAAATATTAATCATGCTTTATTTTAATCAAGATTACTTATTGTATGGCTTTACTTATTACTTACTTAATTCACAAGTTACACACGAAATAAGCATCCCCATACTCCTACAATTATTAAACCGATTCAAGTAGTTACCATTTCAACAAACTACACACATATATAAGCAATTTAGTAATTATTGTCTATCCACATATCAACCTTCTGATCATCTCTAAACATAGTATACTTGCCATACAAGCCACATACATGAGACATTAAACAGCTTCTGAGATACTTCTTTCGCATATTCTTCCCTATCCAACATTACTTGTCATTTGAAACCAGAATACATATCATGTAGTATACTGATTTTTACGATTCAAGAAACACAAATATATCATCCTTTAACTTAAACACAAAGTTCATTAAAAATCTTCCATATAAATCCTTCGAATGCATATAGTACTTATTACACACTTGGTTTTCTTACTTCACAAGTAACAATCTTTATCAATCATAGTCACTAGCTTTCTTGATATAAAAATACTAAAGTAAATTGTCTATTGTATTATTATATCAAATAGGGGGAAACAAATTGTAACATGATACACATATTTTGACAGGAAATTACCACAATTCATTTTTAATTTAGCAATTTCATTTAAATTTGCTTATTATCATAGCCTTGTGAATCGAATTCTCAATCTAGGTACATGAGTCTCCAACCAACTGTCGCCCATGAATATCATTTGGTACTCGCAGTACCGGTCAATCCCTCCTACTATCGCCAAGTGACCACACACACTGCCCTCCTACTGTCGCCAAATAAGGACCACTGTCCCGGACCGTAGTCCACCCCGACACTGAGCTCTATAGACTCTATGGCATGCCAACTATACCTAAGACTGACTCGAGATCAAGGCTTTCACAATTATTATCTTTTAGATCATAAAATGAGCATAGCTCTATTCATGTTACCATAACCATATCACATTTCCCCTTATCTCAATATGGGTACATTAGTATGTTCACCACATGTGAACTCAACATTTCATTCTTTCATTCTAATGGCCCTTTTTAGCCAACAATCACTTGTTAATTCATTTATAACTTTCTTTACATATTTTATGTCAATGGTCTCATAGGAAACTAGCATGAACAAGATTGTTTTCATCAATAACAATCAATCATTCCAAATATTCATATATATAGATCATTCGAACCATACAAGCATCCTTTATGCTTCCGTATTCATTTTTCATTACGCAAACAATCATATCTATTCACGGGTGTCATTCAACTATACAAGCATCTCACATACTTGAACCATTCAATTCATAATCATGCTTTTAACCAAAAGCTCATATCATAGGGTACTTCTTTTATTAAAGCACATACCTTAATTCCAAGCTTGCGTATTCACAGAATTAACTAAGCAAATCAAAGCAATCTTAACAAATAAAAATTACTTGGGAAGGTTGTTAGTCCATCCCAAGACATTAGCTACACTCACCTCTTATCCTGAAGTTACGGGATACCTAAATCCTTAGTCCTATCTTGCTACTGACTCAAATCCCTTCTGCTTTTTACCAACTTGATCAACTCCATCTTTATCTATTTATATCATCATTATAACTATGCATTAGGACTACATTTGTAATCCAATCATAAAGTTAATCATTCAACACAAGCACACACATACATTACCAATCAAACAGTCCAACTTGCTTGAGTATACACTCATATTTATCAAAGCCAAATTCCTAATGTTTCTATATGCTTCTTAAATCATTTAAACATATGCTTTCACTATGATTGCAACCAAGATATTAAACTTTTTTTGTGACATATAAACAACCCTCAATGAATACATAAATTCACTTATCATGCATTACATACACCTCATAGAAAAGCAATCACACATTCCTTAGTTCTTATCAAACAGTCCCATATTTATTTCTAATCATAATATATCCCCACAACACTTGCATTTCACTTAATCATCCTTAAGTCTATCCATTAAATCATCAAACACTTGCAATGCATAAAAACAGTCCATTCAAGTACACACACATACAAAAACAAAGCAGCTTACAGGTACGTACATTCTTATGTTATACAACAGTCCCATATGTTACCAAAACAATCTCCCCTGCTTTCAAAATGTTAAAATCAGTCCATAATGTTCATTTTACAACCATAGAAATCCAGATTTTATATGAACCCAAATACAACATCCAAAACAGCCCATCATATTTTTAGTTTGCTCAAAACAGTCTCCTAAGGTTCATATAAGTGAAATTCTGCCCTGGTTCATTTTTATACAAATACACACTTCGGTACAAATCACAATTTACATATATTCTTATTTATCCATACTCAATAATTCATTGACAATTAAATCTATAACAAAACAGTTTCAAACTGCTCCATTTTACAAGTATTAATCCCAAAACATTCCAGGTTTTAAAAAAATAGTTTCTTTACAAGTTCAAATAGCCCAAGACTATTCTATATCTTGCCCTTTAAACTTGTTTAACATTTTTCCCATGTTTTATCAACCCAAAACAGTCCACATTTGTTCTCATATACCCAAAACAATCATAAATTCATACTTACACAATTTCATAATCAAAGCAGTCCACTATTGCTTTTAAACACTTGTAACAATCCCCAAATTTAACTAGATACAAACAATTCATTTATTCAAACAAAACATTCCCATATCATTTTCTTATGCATTAAAACAGCCCCTAATCACCCTTAATATTCACCATAACAGCCCTGATTATTAGCTTACTCATATTAACACTTAACATTTTGCTTATTGGACAAAACAATCCTCTAAACTCATAAAGATACAGATTCACTTCTCGGTAATTGTACAACCTTTATGCGTTCCAACATCACTCGAAGTTTTGGATTTGAAGTACTGGATTTGGGGAAATATCCTGATGTCCCCTTGTTACATAACTAGGTCACTAAAGCTACCTTTTCACATCTCCTTGAAAAGATGCGTAAACGGTTATCCGAATAGGCTGCAAAAATGTTATCTTTAGCTAGAAGAATTACTCTTGCTAATACGGTACTCTAGGCTATCCTGGTTTATGTTATGTAGTCCACATGGCTTCCTAAAGGTATCTGTGATGACATAGAAGAATTAATCTGACGTTTTATTTGGGGAGCTAGTTCAGAGGGTAAAGGGTTATCACTTATAAAATGGGATGAGATGCAACGTCCTATCAAGGATGGTGGCCTTGATTATAAGAATTTAAGCCGACATAATGAAGCCTTTCTAATGAATATTAGATTCCAGTTATTGACGACAGATGATAAATTATGGGTCCGTGTGTTAAAGGCCAAGTACAAGGTCGAAGATGTTTTACTTCTGGATATTCACCAAGCTAAATGCTCGAGACTTTGGCGTGGTTTGATCAGTGTATGGGCTGAGTTTACAAAGTGTATTAGTTTGAATATTCATGATGGTCAGGACACTGATTTTTGGTATGATCATTGGCTAGAATTCGAAGGGTGTTTGGTGTTTTCGTGTATAGCTGGTGACTCCTTACCTCCTAGGTTATTTGTGAATATGGTCACTGCTTCGGGTACATGGAACTGGGAGTAGTTTTCTGGTATTCTGCTAGAGTCAATGGTGCGACAGATTGCAGCATTGCAATCACCCCAACCAATGCTATGACATGATGTAATTGGTTGGCGATGAGAAATGAACATGTGTTTCTCGACAAACTCAGCGTATACAACCCTTAGCAAGGAAGAGTCGGGGGATACGTTGTTCAATTGGAAGAATGTTTGGAAGCTGGCAGTCCCATAGAGAGTTAAGGTTTTAGTTTGGTTAGTAGAGCACCAACGTTTGCTCACCAATGTAGAGTGGGCTCACCGTCATTTATCACCGATTTATGGATGTTCTATTTGTTAGCATGGGAGAGAGAGTATTGGCCATGTGCTTCAAGAATGCAATGGGGATAGGAGAGTTTTTAGCAAGTGATTCGTCTAGATAAGCTTCAAGGGTCGTGTGATTTTGAGGATCAGGTTGAACACTGGGATATTCGTTTCTCGATCATTTGTTTGTTGCTATGGAAACAACGTGTAGCTTAATCTTTGACATGAACTTTATTCAAAAGGAGGATATTCTTTCTCGGTGCAGTTGGTTGATGGAGGAGTGTGTAAACTATTGTTTTCATCCAGGTTTCCATAATTCCTCATCCTCTCCCTCTAGTATCCACTAACAGTGCCCTCTACAAGGATAGGTTAAAGTGAATTGTGATCGTGCACGACAACATAGTGATGGTATGGTTATTGCTGGAGGAATTATTCCTGATGCTCAAGGCATTTGGCTTGTTGGTTTCTCTCAAATTCTTGTACGATGTTCGATTTTTATAAAAGAGCTATAAGTTGTACATGACAGAATTATGCTTGGCGCCTGGGCTTTAGGCGAGTGGTTCTAGAAACAGACAATCAGGAGGTGGCACAGATCTTTTGCCAATCATATTGTACTTTATTAAGTAGTGCTCTCCTTGAGTCCACGTATGCACTATTGGATTGGGATTAGGAAGTTGAGATTCGTCAAGTTAGCTGTGCACTGAACACTATTTTAGATTGGCTTGCTTCGCTGAAACGAGGTGGCTTGAATAGAAAAATTGTTTTCACTACGGAAAATTGGGTGCCAAGGATTTCTTTCTTTTCAGTTGGGGTTTTGAGGCTACAGTGGAGGCCTTCACATATTGCAAAACGTCCTCAATTATCCTTTCCAGCTCAGATGCGACAGGAGCGACGGGAGCAGCGGAAGAGGTAGGGGCCACTGGTGGCACATCGGTCTTGGCAAACATAGCATCATTAGACTCTTGTGGAGTCTCGGTTCCGGTAGATTCAACATGAACAGGTGAGACATGTACTATGGCTTCAGATTATTGGGTCGGAGTGTGAATAGACTAAGGGCTGACTAGAAATCCTTCAGGCGCATGAAGCTCAGTTAGGAACTCTAAAAATGTTGGCAAAAGATCGGTGGCGATGCCCTCGAGAGTTGTCTTTAGTGCTCGATCTCTAGCTTCAACATATTGCAAGAGCACCAAATTTTGCTCCTCAACCTTCTTTAACTTTTGCATAATAAGCTCATGGAGTTGCTAGATTTGTAGAGCAATGCTACTGTGTCAGCTGGCATTGGTGTGGAAGGTTCCACCTTGGGTATCTTGGGAGTAGATACCAACTAGGCAACCTTTCCTTTGCCCTTCTCTTTTGCCTCCCTGGCAATCAGTTGCTTCCAAAAAGCAGGAGTAATGGTCCCCTTGCATTTCTGGATGTTATTGGAGTTGAGCTTTGGCACCTTATCTTGCGTGCAAATTCTATAAATCAGTGAAGGAAAAACCAAACTACCACAACCCTTATCGGCACATTTGTAAGTCTTGTCAATCATTAGATGACCCACATTAATTTTCCTTCCCATCATGATCGAGTGGAGCAAAGCCATCCTCTCATTTGACACAGTTTCATTGTGTGTGGTTGGTATTAGATTGGCCTTCAAGAAGTGGTTCCATCCCCTCAACTACAGTTTCAAAGCTAGCCGTTTCACTGTTCTCTTGCCCTTGGAATAGACGTTCCATTTTGTGCTAGGTTCGTACAAGTCCTTCAAGAGTAGCTGTCTCTTGGCAACATCCATGGATTCAGCAAATTTCGAATACTCTTCCCTTGACCATCCAAACTAAACATACGATTAATATAACCTTCGTCAAATTGGACACATTTACCTCGTACATATAGAAAAGGCGAGGCCTTGGGGCAAGGTGGGCATAGAACTCGTGAACAATAGTGGATTGGACCTCCCGAGCTATTAGAAAAATACCTCCCAATGGTGTTTCTTGACAACGGCACCTACTTTCGACGAATAACCCAAGTTGGGTTCATTCTTAAACTTGAACCCTTTCTCATAACAATAGGTTGGGGCAACATAGTTTTCTCCATACTTCTTCTTGATCTCGTCATTGAAAAAGATTTGAAATGGTTCTGATGAGGATGCCATTGAAATATATTGGGGGAAAGGGTTTATTGATGAAAAATATGAAAGAGAGTTTGGTTCTTTCTTTTCTTGCCGATTGAAGAATTGAGAAGAGTAAAGGTTCTTGCTTAAGGGAAAATGGGAGTTAAATAAGTGGGAAGGGAGACGGTTGGGATGGTTTAATGGTGAGGCTAGTGGAGATAATGATGGTGTGGCAGTTATGCGTGTATGGGGGAGTGGGATAATGATGGGTTTTGAGTAATGGGAGTTGACGGTGCGAGAAAGAAGCTTGGGTAAAATAGGGTAAAATTTCAAAGTTTGAAAATTACTTTGGCAGCGGCTAGGGTTTTTCCCACTTCAGCAAAAATTACTCTTCCCTTGGGCCTAATCTTGAGTGTGTCTATGTGTTACCATCCTCGTGATGATGGATGTCCAAATGTCATCATGTCCTAGCATACTGCCTTGGCAAAATTTTCTGCACTAATATTCACAAAAACCTTTCAAAATAGAAAAAAACATAAATAAATAAACCAAAATACCAAAAGAAAAATAACTATCCTAATTATTTACAATGACCAAAGTGACAGGGCACAATTACTAAATTTCTACAAGGAGAATGACCTCTTTGGCATTACTCCGACTTCCTTCCCAATAATGCTTCAATCTCTGGCCATTTACATTGAATGATGTCTCTCCTTTCAAGTCCTTGATGTCTACCTCTCCATGAGAATAAGGCTTGACAACTTCAAAGGGCCCTGACCATCTAGATTTGAGTTTTCCTGGAAATAACTTAAGACTTGAATTGAACAAAAACACTTTTTGCCCAACTTCAAACTGTCTTGCAATATTCTATCGTCATGCCATCTATTTGTTCTTTCTTTATAAATCTTAACATTTTTGTAGGCTTGTGCTTTAAAATCCTCCAACTCATTCAAGTCTAACAAATGCTTCTTACCTACAGCCTTCCATTCCATGTTCATTTGCTTAGTTGCCCAATATGCACGATGTTCTAGCTCCACTAGCAAATGTCATGACTTCCCAAATACAAGCTTGTATGGAGAAGTCCCTAATGGTGTTTTGAAAGCTATTCTATATGCCCATAATGAGTCATCTAGCCTCAAAGACCATTCCTTCCGAGTTGGGTTCAGAGTCTTCTCCAAGATGTTCTTGATTTCATTGTTTAAAATTTCTACTTGGCCATTTGTTTGAGGGTGATAGGCAATGGCAATTTTTTGCTGGATTTCGTACTTGCACAAAGCTTTAGTGATTAAACGACATTTAAAATGGGTACCTTCATCATGTATGGTGGCTAGGGGCACTGAATCTGGTAAAGATGTGCTTGTGTAGGAACTTGGCAACTGCTTTGGCATCATTTGTTGGGAGAGCAACAACTTCAACCCACTTCAAGACATAATTGACTGCCATAAGTATATATAAATTACCAAACGATGGGGGGAAATGACCCATGAAGTCTATCCCCCACACATCAAACAGTTCCACGGGCATGATATTCTATAGTGGCAATTGATGTCTAATGGAAATGTTTCCAGTACACTGGAATCTGTCACCTACCTTGGCAAAATAATAGGCGTCCTTAAATAGAGTTGGTCAGAAAAAACCTGAATGCAACACCTTGGTTGCTATCTTTATTCCAGCAAATTGTCCTTCATATGGTGCTGCATTGCAAAGCTGAAGAATGTTTTGTTGTTCATTCTCTAGCACACAACAACGGATGATTTGGTCGGCACACTGTTCAATCAAGAATGGCTCATTCCAATAATATTGTCGAATATCCCTCAAAAATTGCTTCTTGGCATTACTTGACAAATTCGGTGGCATTATTTTACTGACCAGGTAGTTGACTATGTCAGCATACCATGGAATAGTAATGGCTCCAGCAAATACTCATTAGGGAAATCATCTATAATGGCCGCGACATTACCATCTTCAATATGGTGTCCTAAACGAGACAAATATCAGCTACCAGGTTTGTACTCCTTTTTTTATCTCGTATCTCGAGATCAAGCTCTTGTAATAAGAGTGTCTATCGGATCAGTCTGGGCTTGGAATCTTTCTTGGCCAGAAGATACTTAATTGCCGAGTGGTCTATGTATACCACAACTTTACTACCTACCAGGTAAGATCTGAATTTGTCAAACTCAAAGACAAATGCAAGGAACTCATTTTCAATTGTTGTGTAGTTGAGCTGGGCTTCATTCAATGTGCGTCTGCAATAGTAAATGGTATGGAAAATTTTGTCGTGTCTTTGTCCTAACACAACTCTAACAGCGTAGTCATTTGCATCGCACATGAGCTCGAATGGCTTATTCCAATTTGGTGTCACGAATATAGGGGCATTAATTTAACTTGTCTTTTAATTCTTGACAAGCTTTCAAACAAGAATCATCAAACGCAAAAGAGGTATTCTGTTCCAAAAGTAAGCATAAAGGTTTAGAGATTTTTGAGATATCTTCAATAAAGCAACGATAAAAACATGCATGTCCCAAGAAACTTCTAATACCGTTTACACTTGTGGGTGGTGGCAATTGTTTGATTACCTCTACCTTTCCTTTATCAACTTCCAATCCCTTCTTGGTCACTTTATGTTCGAGAACTATGCCCTCATTCACCATGAAGTGGTATTTCTCCCAATTTAGGACCATGTTGGTTTCAATAAATTTCTATAAAACAAGCTCCAAATTCTAAAGGCATTCCTAAAAACTTTTGCAAAAATAGAGAATTCATCCATGAAGACTTCTAAGTTGTTCTCAATCATATCTGAGAAAATCGACATCATGCAATGCTAAAATGTTGTTGGGGTGTCACACAATCCAAAAGGCATTCTTCCATTCTTCTAGAAGCGAATGTTCTATATAGACAAGTGAACGTAGTCTTCTCTTAATCTTCTAAAGCGATGGAAATCTGATTATAGCCCGAGTAGCCATCCAATAAGCAATAAAATGCCTTCATTGCCAACCTGTCCAACATCTGATCGATGAAGGGCAATGGGAAGTGGTCTTTCTGAGTGGCAATATTTAGCTTCTTGTAATCCATGCACATCCTCCAACATGTTACTGTCCTCGAAGGGATCATTCATTTTTGTTGTTCTGAACCACAGTTGTTTCACCTTTTTTTGGTACACACTGCAATGGGCTGGCCCACGAGCTATCAGAGATAGGATAAATTTTCCCAGCATCCAGCCAGTTAATGACTTCTTTCTTGACTACTTCTTTCATTCTAGGATTCAGTCTCCTTTGAGCCTCGATTGTTTTGCCATGGTAATCCTCCAGAATGATTTTGTGCGTGCAAGTGGTTGGGATTATCCCCCGGATATCAACTAGTGTCCATCCCAAGGTTTGCTTGTGATTACCCAATGTCTCCAGCAATATTTCCTCATGATCTCCAGTCAAATCAGCAGCAATGATTGTAATACCCCAAAATTTACTAAGTTGATTAAGGGTCATTTAGTACTAAGATAATAGCTTAAAAGCTAACTTAGTGACTAAAATGAAAAAATGAGAAAGTTGGGATTTCTTTAATTATGGGTTTTGGAAAGGAAATTTCTAAGGTTTAAAGGTATCACGTGATAGATAGTGAATTGAATAAGGTATTCTTAAAGTTTGGTTGAATACCAAGGAAAATTGGAATGGAAATTGAAGTTTAAAATTTTAGTGACCAAAATGTAAATTTTGAAAATTTTATGGCTAAAGTATAAACTTTGGAAAAGTTTGGGGACTAAAGTTGTAATTTCCCAAAAGTTAAGGGTTTTTATTTCATAAATAAATAGATCACCTGAGGGTGTGAATCGAATGCGGAATTTTTGGTTCGATCTGATACTTCTATTATTGGGAAAATCGCAGTTAAAGTTTAAGTGGAATTCGTATACCCGGATCGAACTAGAAAATTTTAAAATTTTACCATATGATAGAGAAAGGTTATAAAAGTCATTTTCCAAGTGTTGGAAATATTTTTAGTTCGATTCAAGATGAATCCTGCAGTTTATTTCTGAGTAAAGGATTATTTATCAGTATATTGGATCGAATGGAAATTTTGGAGACTGATCCAAAAGATATGGAAAAATTCATAAAATATTACTTTATGAATATTTTATTATAGTTGGTTGGATTCCAACTAGATTTAGTTGAATTTTTTCAAGAATGGCAAACTAGTAAATAAAAACTAGTTGGAGGGCAAATTGGTCATTTGGACCCAATGGTAATTTTGAAATATTTAAAAAGTTATAAGGGCAATTTTGGAAATAGAAAATGGAATATTAAATCTTGGCCCTTGATTGATAATAAAATCAATCTCAACCATTGGATAAAAAGGGCAAAATTGTAATTTCACTATTAAATTAATTTAATATTCATTTAATAGATATATGTGTAAAATAATGGTAAAAAGATGAACCAAATTTTCATCTTTTCCAGCAACAAATGTGAGGTCTAGGGAAAGAAAGAGAAAATTTTCCAAGCTCCATTCAAACCCCGAAACTCGATTTTCAAGTAATCTCTTTAACTACAAAGTTGTTCTACTCTTCAAGCTCTATCTTTTGATATCAATAATTCATGGAATCCATGCTTGATTGATGAGAATTTACATGAGAAAGAAATTAGGGTTTATGGATCAAATTGAGGCTTTTGAGATTTTATGATTCCATGATTGAATTCAAGTTGAAATCAAGCTAGTATGATGTTAAAATCATGATATTTAGTTGGGATTTAAGTTTTACACATTTTGATTATTATGAAGATGATTAGGGTTTATGGATTTAAGTTTAATTTAGGGTTTGTGATGTTGAATTAATGATCTAGTAAGCTTGAATTGTTGTTTGGAAGCAAAACCCTAAGTTAAATTGTGTAGGGACCATTTTGGCAATTAAAAATTTGAAGGACCAAATCTGAATTTTTAGAATTTGGAGTGTATTTATGTTATTAATGATGTTAGAGATAAGAAAATGAAGTTAGAATGCCAAATTGATGTTGAATTGAATTAGTGACCATTTTGACAATTTGTCAAAGTTAAGTGACCAAATCGAAATGGAAGTTTTGTATGGGGGATAAATCTGATTTTTAGTTGTAATGATGGAATTAAGGTAGTAATGTTGAATTGAGGACTAAATTGCAAAGTTAAGAAGCATGAATCCTTATCTTTGCATTTTAGTACCTATTTCGGTAAATAAGGAAAATTAGGGATAATTATTGTGAATAATTATTTGGTTAAGAATGTGACGAGTTTGTGGTTTAAATCTAGTGATTGGACTAAATTGAAAAGTAGAGAAGTAAGGAGAAGTTAGTATAAAAGTTGAAGTTGTTTATGGAAGTTGTGTAGAAAAACTGGTTTATGGCAGTAACTTTGAAAATTCACCATAAATTCTACAAAAATGGTTAGAAGGTGAATTTTATACCGATGTAAATATTTGTTCGTCTATTTTCGTGTCCAACAAACGAAAATTGATTTCGAGTTCCGAGTAAAAATATATGAATTTTTAAGTGGTGAAAGGTCAGAAAACAGTATAACAGGCTGTTCCAAAATTCAATACTGGAAATTGACTTTGAAAATTCTCCATAAATTGTACAAGTTGAATTTGGGATATTAATTTATATGGTTGAAAAGATTATTGAATCTAATTTCTATCAGAACAAACGGAATCGAATTCCGAGTTGTAGATTATTTTATAGAAATATTTCTTTGGAGGTACTGCAAACTGCTAGAAAATGAGAATTGATACACTTTGTATCTAAGGTTGATTAATAAGCTTGAAAAGGGTTAATGGAAGTTCAAATTGGTCACTAAGGACAATAATGAGTTTTTGAACAATACAAGGAAGAAAATAAAATGTTTGGAGATTTTGTATTCGAATGATTATATTGGACAATATGTAACATATTGTTAGATTGGGATCTAACAAATATTTTACTTTTTTGAATTATGAAGTTAAGTTCGAATCAAGGGAGGTTCAAGGTACAATGAAAGAAAGGATCGAAGAGGACTTAGTGAGGCATACTAATACATGGCCCAGGTGAGTGCAATGCATACATAACATTATACATAGATGTTTTATACATCACCGGTAAGACTTGCGATGAGTCTACCTGGTTTATATATTTTCATGATAATTATGTCATTGATCATACATTTGACATACTTTAAATATGTCAAAGTTTGAAAATAAATGCATTGATCACTAGTTATTGATGATGATTTACTATTAATGTTATTCGGTTATGAACTGCTTCATGTTAATATAAATTGATATACATTGCCATGGATGAAATATTTGATGATATAAAGCCCAAGTATGATATAGAGGTTCAAAGGTATAGTTGGCTAGCCATAGAGTCATAAACAACTGTATAAAGATTCTAAACACTTCAGGTGAAGTGCAAATTTTATAAATACTCATTGAGGAGCATACTCATGCATGGTTTGAGTATACGGACTTATTAAGGGTGCTAAGCACTTTGGAGTAATTTCATAAAAACTCAATGAGGGATATATTGTATACTCCGGTAAGTATACAGAAGCACTTTGGTGCTAAGCACTCCCGGTAGAGTGCAAATAATATACATACTCAAGAAAGGTTGGGTATGGGGGGGATGACTCGTGTACATATAATATCTTAATCGATGCATTGCGCTAAGTAAACTGAATTGAAATAAAAAAAATAGAATGATAAGCTTGAAAGCTTGCAGACGGAGTTGGAAAAAGGGATTGGTAAGCATTGAAAGCTTACGGATGGAAATGACACCAATATTGGTAAGATCTAATCTTATCACTTTGATATACATATATGCTATTACATATTTAATTATGTTAATGAGCATGTAATGGTAAGGTGATCATATGCATTATTAATAATTAATATTGAGATTGATATTATGACAATTGCACTTAAATTTGAATTATTGCCTCACTAAGTAAATACTTAGCGTGTAACTGTTTTACACGTAGGAAAGAAGAAATGATTGGAGTAAGGAGCATATACAGACATCATCAATCAATAACAGATACATCAGTATCAGTAAGATATCTTTTGATACTATTTGATATTTACTGGTTGGCATGTATATTAAAAGGGTATGCCTGCTCTGATAGAATTTGTATTTTATTTGGTATTTGGATGAATTTTAAATCAGGCAATTTTATTAATTATATCAAGACAAATTAAATTGACAAGTTGCTGCTTGAAAATAAATTCGATTTGAAGATGAAAATATTATTTTTAAACTTTACGCGAATAACTAGATTTGTAAATAAAAACTAAATACATTGTAATATTTTTAAAGAAATAAAATTTTACCGAGTTACAAATGTAGAGGGTTTTACAAATGTTTTGTGATATCTCTGGCTCGTATTCAGCTATGAATATAGGAAATGAGTATTACAATGATCATTGGCAAAGTGGAGTTGTCTCCTAGGTAAGCATATTTGAGGTGGCTTGGCAAAGGTTTGAGCTCTAATTCTGGTGGCTCCTCAATAGATGGTTTGGGTGCCTTGATTTCTCTACCAGCCAACTCGAGTGGCTCAGGTCTACTGAAATAGCTCATGACCTTGTTCAAGATAGTTGATTCTTCAAATTCCTCACTCATCATATCTTCATCATCTTGCTCCATGGCATCAAAATCTGTGCTCTGGCCAATCTACTCTATGCCCACATTAAGAATTGACTCCATCAGCTCAACAACTTGGCATTCCTCAAGTTCATCTGCAAACTTAAGAGATTGAAATACGTTAAACATAACCTGTTGGTCATTCATACACATAGTAAGCTCACCGATCTGAACATTAATTAAAGCCCTACCCGTGGCAAGAAATGATCTTCTTAATATTATTGGGACATTGACATCAGCCTCATACTCTAAAATAATAAAATCAGCTAGGAATATAAAATTGTCTACCTTTACCAATACATCCTCAATCTTACCCTTAGGATGTGCATAAGATCTATCTGCCAGCTAAAGTGTTACTATTGTAGGCCTTACTTCAATAACAATTTCCTAAAAAGCTGACATTGGCATCAGATTGATGCCGGCTCCCTAAGTCACATAGTGCCTTAGCCATAAATATATTGCCAATCGTATATGGAATAGTGAAACTTCCCAAATCTTTTAGTTTTGGTGGCAATCGGCTTGCTATCATTGCAATGCATCCTTTTGTAAGTGCGACTATCTCGAAATCACCTAGCTTCCTCTTTTTAGACAAGATGTCCTTCATAAATTTGACATATTTGGGCATTTGTTCGAGAGCTTCCACTAATGGTATGTTGATCTACAGCTGTTTAAGGACTTCCAAGAAGCGCTTAAACTATTGATCTTGTTTGTGTCTCTGGAGCCACTATGGAAAAGGTGGTGGCGGATAGGCAATTGTTGGCTCTGCTGGTTTTGACGAAGTGATGTTGGCATCAGATTGAGGTCTAGCATTGTTAGTGCTCCCATCTCTTTTATTCGCTTCCTTAGGTTCATCTATTAGCACCATCTTCTCGTCCTGACATATAATTGGTGAGTTGACAGGTGTTTCATTCTCACATTGTTTACCACTCTAGAGAGTAACTGTTTTGTATTGTTCATTCCCTTATTGCCGAGCATCTTCTATGTCACTTGACAAAGTTCCCTTGGGTCTGTTACCGAGTGTATTGGCAATCTGCCCTAGTTGGAATTCTAAGTTTCGCATAGATGGTACTAAACTTTGGACAGTTGCATCATTTTGCTCCATGTACTATGTTAAAGTGTTCCCCTAATTAGATCTCGGCCCTGGATAGAAATTGTTTTGTGCTCTCTGTGGCATTACATTCTAGTTGAAACTTGGTGGTGTGTTATTGCTCTAGCGTTGGGCATTAAATTGGTTACCTCCCTAATTTTCCCAAGAAAAGTTTGGATGTTGCTTCCAACCTGCATTATAAGTTAAAATTATGATTGTAATTGCCAACAAAATTTACCGATTCAGGATTTGTTGGGCATTCATCCACATTATGATATTCTCAACAAATAGTGCAAAATGGTTCTAATGCCTTTAATTCTCAGACTTCAGTAGTTTTTTTTTTCATTATTTTCACTTTGTTAGTGAGCTTGGAAATTTGAGCATTGATAGATGATAGTGCATCAAGCTCTAATTTTCCAATGACTCTCATCCATGTTCCTAGTCTGGCAGTAGGAAACTAGAGGTCATTGGTGGCAATCCTTTCAAGGATATCAAATACCTCCATGTAATTCTTATCTAGTAATAAACCATTTACCGAAGCATCAACCATGTTCCTAGAATGATCATTGAGTCCATTATAAAAGGTCTCCATCTAAGTCTTAGTAGGAAATCCATGTATGAGGCTTCTCCTCAATAGGTCCTTGAATCGCTCCCAAGCATCATAAAAAGTCTCGTCATCATCCTGCCTAAAAGTAATGATTTCACTCTGTAGCTTGGCAATAAGTTTACGTGGCTAGAATCTCAGAAGGAATTTCTCACAATTCTTCCCATGAAGTAAATGAACTAGGTGCCAAAGAACTTAGCCACATTTTTGCTCTATCTCTTAGAGAGAATGAGAATAGTCTTAACTTCACTATCTCATCAGCTACACCAGGTTGCTGAAATAGTTGGCACACTTCCATGAACTGTTTCAAGTGTTGCATTGGGTCTTCGATAGGTGCTCCATCAAATTGAACTACATTCAATACCGTCTAAATCATTATCAGTTTAAGTTCAAAATTAGTTGTATTTACCTCTGGACCAATCAGTCTTGGCATCAAGTTATCCATGTTGCATGCCAAGTGTTCTCTGATAGGTCGTTCTTCTTCCACAACTACAGTAGAAGCGGGCAGAATGTCATCATGTATTGCTGGATTCTCCTCATTATTTATGACAACATCTAATCCACCATTTGCATTATGAGCCATTTTTAATTGTTTTCTTCTTAATCTGCGTGGGGTTCTTTCAATCTCTAGATCATATAGCAATTCTTCCTTCGTAGTGCAGCTCCTAGTCATACACCAAACAAAACAAAATAAGTAAAATAGACAAAAACAAGTAAAAATCAAAACAATAAATTTCGTTGCAATCCCCGACAACAATACCAAAAACTTGTCAACTAACTAACAATTGGCAAATAATTGACGAATTAATTTAAAATGCTAGTAGAAATATGCCAAGTATAGGTCTTTTTACGTGCATATACATGGTCAACAAGTAATACAACATTAAGCTAAGTATCATATCCATATGGATTGTCTAAGAATTTGAATGAATAAGTTGGTAATTGAGATTGAATTTTAATTAAAAAAGTAATTGTAGGAAAATAAAATAAAAAGTCAAGCAGATTGGAAAACAAATGTATTCAGATGATTGATGAGCAATGTCAAGGGATGCTTGGATTTCATGCTAGTGAGAATGACAATTAATAACTTTTAGCCCTAGATTTATTGTTGATCAGATTTTAAAGTAGCATTGCCTCTGTCAATGGCAATTCTCTATGTTAATCACTTTTAACACCTATATTGTCTATAGTGATGTTTTCAAAAAATTATCTTGGCAATGTTTTAGTCTTTGCTCGTAAAGGGTAGAATCACTTTCGAAGTAAGCTCATCTACTTAAACATCTTCTGTCGAAGATTCTCTCATTAGTACTTAGAAAATAATCTTTATCTCCTAAGTCTATTAAGATATTAAGGGATAATGAGAATTTAATGCCAATTGTCATATGACATAAAATATGAGAAAATTAAGTACTAGCGAAATAAACAAAAATTCCAAGGCATCTAATTATTAAAAACCTTAATCAAGCATTCATCGCAAACACCCCTTGCCAACTTTAAAAAATTAGTTCATGGTTGGGGAAACCATTAACAAAATATCATTTTTAGATATCACCATCAAATCAAAATTAAAACTAAGAGAAATGGAAAAAGAGAGATACGTCAATGCAACCTTTTAATGGATCTAGAGCTCTCAGTCACAACCTGGTCGAACCACGGTTTTCCCTTTACTCTCTTTCTTCACCACGATGTAGCCTCTGTTGCTTTGCTCGATCAGTGATCTTCTTTATATATAGGTGCTTGTGGAAACCCTAGATTGGGTTTGAATTTGATAGTTTGTTACACGCCAATGTAGGCGCGTTATTTTCTTATCCTCTTTTTGAATTAGGGCTGACGTGGCTCTAACGGCTACTGACCAGGCATCGATCGTCGTTCTTTTGCCAATCAAACTTGGCATTCCTTTTCCTGCTTTTGCCAACTGAACTCGGCATTTCTCCTCTGCTCTTGTCCTGCTATTCCAATCTTGCTTCAAGCCTGCCTACAATAGAAAGAAAATACCCTTTCACCTTGGCAATAAAATCTATGTGTTCCTTAACTCCTAGATGCAAATACATGAATCTACTTACTAAATGCGCATAAATGTACCCAAAGTCAAGCAATAACATGGCAATATATACCTAAAAATAGTACTTTTGAGGAGTTAACAAAGCGTAAAGAAGAGAATCGGAGAAAAAAGAAGAAGAAACGTTCTGCATCTTTCTCCCAAGAGCTTGACAACTGAGTTAGTTTGTTTTTAGTTTTTTGTAGGCATGCATTCCATATAGTGTAATTTCATTTTGTTTTTATGTATTGTCATGACAATTGTATTGTCATTGTAATAGCATTTAGTTTTAATATCATTACATTCATTATTGTAACCATATTTTGTCATTGCATTATGTCATTTCAGTTTGTTTTCTTTTGAATTGGGGATAATGCAGTCTTTAAGTTTGGGGGCATACGCCTAGGAGTTGAAATGCACCCCCATTTCAAAAAAAATTAAGCAAATGCAAGGTTCTTTTTGTTGCAAAATATTATGTTTGCATTTGATGTGTAAACCTTGAATCATTCTGATTATTGATAAATTGGTTGGATATACATGTTGGATGATTGAATCTTTAACTCTTTATAAATATATATGTTTGTTTGAGTGAAGATATCTAGAATCATCTCTTTGATTTTGGAGAATTTTTGCTTGTGTTAGCTTGTGTTATATATGCTAGTATATCTCATTAAATATAAATAAAAGGCATTCCAATGTGAGTGCAATAAACTAAAGTATCTTTAAGGGGGAACAATCCTCTGTATGCGTTAGAAAAATGAATCTGACCAAAGGTTGTTGTAGCAACCCGAAAACTAGTCTAGTTAGAATTGGCTTTCGGCGATAGTCAACCCTATATCGAAAAGGTTCAAATATTGTTTTGACTTTGACCGTATGGTTAATTATATTGACTTTGGACTCTAATTGAGTCAATTTGTTGATTAAGGACCTTATTGAATACATTGAAAGTTATTTAGTGACTAAATTATAGAAATCAAAAGCTTGGGGTTAAAAACATAGAATATGGAAAGTCGAGGAGCGAACCTTGCGATTAGCCCCTCTCCAATTATAATCACCACATACGTGGGATTGTTTGAAGGAATTCCTCCTCTTGAAGGAAAGCTCCTAATTAAAATAGGAGTAAAGGAAATGAAACAAAGATAGAAACCTTACTCGATTTGTGAGGAAGCAAGCACATCTATCTCATCATCTTCTTCTAGCAAGCACACACCTACATTGTTGAGCTTTGTGAAGCTTGAATTTCCTTCGATTTATCGATATCTATTAGTGGCTATTGATTGGGTAAGATGAACTCCCTAAACAATTGTGTGAACCTATGGATATTGTGAGTGTAATCTCAAGTTAGGGTTTTTGATCATCCTTGGAACATAGGATTTTCAAATCTTTAATCCATGGATAGTTGTTAGCTAATTATTGTATCATGTTTAGATATTGATTTCGATATCGTATTGTTGATTCTAACAATTTCCTATTGTTAAACTAGCTCGAGAATTGGAGAAAGAGAAATCACCATCTCCAACAAAGGGTAGGAATAATGGAATTGTCATCTGAGAGCTGTAGGAGATTCGGATTATTGAGGTGAGTGTAGTCAGAGTCTCGGGATTAGGCTAGGTGTCTTTCCCAATTTCATTGTTATTGAATTTAGTATTGCTAATCCTTTTGATAAAGGATATTGCATCGAACCTCTTAGGAGGCATCATTGGTAAGTTTCGGTAAGCTTTGTATTGAATATTGGATATCGATATTGTCATCTTCATCAAGCATTGATATTGATATTGCCATTGTTATTTCCATCGAATTATAGTTACCTAGGACATCGGTCATTGAACATTGTCATAGTCATTGTTATCACCATTGTTATAGTCATTGTCATTGAGCATTGATATATGCATAGTTATTGTCATTGAGCATTGATATATGCATAGTTATTGTTATCGATACATTGATATTGAAGCATCGACCATTGACATTGTTATTGAGATCATTGAACATTGCCATCGTTATTGTTATTGTCATCGAACATTGGTATTGAAACAATTTCTTATTGATAAGGACATTGGAAACATTGAACATTGCTATTGTTGTTGAACATTGATTATCGATATTCTCACCGGACCTTGGATTCGAAGGACATTGGATACAATTGGCATACCATAGAATTCATGAGGTTAATATACGGGTGTGTCGCAACCCTTTTTAGGAAGGCTTGACATTTTGAAAACTAAAATGCACGGAGTCTCCACCAATCTTTTTTTAAAGAAAGTGTGATTGGATCACTTTTAAAAATGAGGTTATTTTAATAAAACATTTTATTTATTAAAATAACATTTTTGGTCTATGGAAATAAAAAAACGGGTTCGGGGGTCGGTTACGAGTGGGGAAGGATTAGCACCCCCACCACCCCAAAATTTTGTACCTTATTGATTTCAAAAAGTATTTTCAAAACTAGAATTTCCAAGTTCACAAGATTTCTATTTATTTGTCCGTTTTATGAATATAGATCTATTTTAACGGCCTTACCGCCCGAAAAATAAACTTCAATCACCGCCAACACTCCTGGCACTAACCTATCATTTCGTTTGGTAAGACACCACATTAATTAATTTTCACTTATTTAACAAAACAACAGAAACAATTAAATGTGTTATAGTTTTTTAAATAAAACCTAATTAGTGATTAATCCCTAAAATATCTACATTCATTTTAGCTATTAGGTTTAAGTAAATTAAGTGTGTTTTATTAAGAATATGAAAGAAATTTTACTTCAAAGACGTCTCTAATCTAAGCTAATTGAGGAACCTATTCCTAATGTTTTAACAATCACATATGTACATAAAAAAAAAAAAAGAAGCAACTAAAATATTTAAAATAAATTTTATAACTAAATTATTTCTAAATTTTAAAATAAAGGAAAAGAGTAATTAACTTTTATTTTAAAAGAAAATTTGAATTAAGGATTAAATTGAAAGAAATTAAAATGTGATGGTCGAATTGATAGAGAAAAAGAATTTGGTGGTCAATTTAAAATAAAAAAGGACGAAATTGAGAAGTTTGCAAACTGAAGAACCACGGTAGAAGGTCCGGGAAAGAAAGGCGCAGGTCAGTCAAACGGGTTTGTATATAAGTTATATATCAGAAACAAAAATCATTTTCCCCCCATTTCCAAACGATTAAACCAACTCCCTTCAAAATTATCTAAACATGTTCTCCGTGTTCTTCATCAATTGAAGAACATGATGAACGTCCGTCATGTTGGCCTCCTTCCACCGGCGGCAAAATTTCCAAAAAACTTTTTATTTTTTCTAGAATTCGATGAGCCCTAACTCGTATTTTTCCACCGGAGCTTTGATCAAAACCAAAATATGCGGCGGTGCTATACAAAATAGAGGCAAAAGCTATCTCTTTTCATTATTTAAATTCTAAATATAAACATGAAAAAAGAAATTACAAGAAGAATGCATGCTTTATTTCTTTGAGAATTGCTTACAATCTTTGCTTGCTGTTTCTACAATTTGTATGCTATTTATGCCTATTTTCTCTTTTATCTATTATGTATCGTGTATGTTTGTCTGACTCTTCTGTTGTTACATGGATTACAATGGGTTTATATAGCTACATATTTGCTTGAATTACAAGCTTGAATCCCAAATATCTTCCCCGTTTGCTCTTATTTTGGCTCTAATTTTGTTGGTTGCCTTTTGCTCACTATCTTAATCCGATTGTAGCTTGATTCTTTCTAGGGCTTCAATTTAGGGATTAAACCCTTTGACTTTGTTTCAGATTTAGGATCTAACCCCTTTTATTTCCCTTTTTCCATGATTCTAGTGATTGGAAATGATTGAGGAAATGCCGGTGAGGAGTAAACGCGATGGAATTGGTTCGAGCGTTCTTCGGAGAAAATAAAATGACGGAGTGGTGATCTACGTGCCCTGTCCTAGAGCAATCTAGGCCATTAGATCGTGACCTGATCTAATGGTCACGAGTGGGCTATATCATCTCCAGCTGCCGTGATCTGCTCTGTTGGATCAATCCCCTGATCCAACAGTTGTCCTTCGGCTGGGCAAGAAACAAAGGAAGAAGATTAGGGTTCAAATTTGATTAGTATTGGGCCTAATGGGCCCTTATTAGTCATGTAACATTTTAATGGACTCTTTATATTTTGTAATGGGTTTAATACAAATGGATTGCCTATGTATTTTTATTATATTTTTGGTTTTATACTAACTATTATACTAACTATTAAATTAACTATAACACTAAAAATGAAAATACTACTACTACATCAATAATATAATGACACTAACAAATAACAATAATACTAATACTAATTAATATTATATAGCATTTAACAACAATAATAATAATATAAAACATAAGTGAAAATTCAGTGACAACATTTGCCCCTCTTTGGTCATTCCGGTGAAACAGGAATAGAGCAAAGAACAAAGGACACTGATTTTCACCAATCACCAAACCTGTCAAAACTCAATGCCTGAACAGACTGGCGGGTTCCGCTCTCCTCATGCTCAAACGGATAAGAAGGTTCTATTATCCTCAAGCCCGAATAGATAGGCAGGTTCAAAAGGTTCCACCCTCATGATGCTCGAATGGATAAGCTGGTTCTATCCTCCTCATGCTCGAATAGATAAGCAGACTAAAAAAAGGTTCCATCCATCTTATGCTCAGATGGATGGGCAATGCTCCAAACCTGTTAAAAATGAATGGATGCTATTATGATATGCATGCCCCTAAGGATGCCTATCAAATAAATGCATGTTTGCTTTTCTTTTGCCTTTTAGAATTATCTTCATTAATTCTTTATTAGGTAGGGATGACAAAAGAAATTGTGAAACTCCAGGGATCTTGGGTTGTATAATATCAAACATTTCCTCAACTCTGGCAAGAGATGGTAAGTGTCTATTCTGGCCCATCCCATCAAAAAAAGAAGCAGTATGAATTACTTTCATTCCTCTACAATGAAAGGCTTTGCACAATGTTATTAGGATCACAATGAGCAAGAAAGTTTGTAGCAACCCATCTTTCAATCCTAGATGGCTCTAACGATTTCTTGTTGTTAACATTCCACTGACTATTCCTCGGAAATGAATATTTTCCATTCTCAAACTTTGCGTCTCTTTATAGAAAATTTTTGATCTTATGCATATTTGTTCGCTCAATCCAGTTCTCTTGTATTCTTGGTTGGAAGGACTGACTTTATCCTCATATTCTTCAACACTCTTCTAGCCTTTGTCAAATTATCATTGTAGTTGATACATCAATGTTCAGTGACAAGCCTCCTTGAATGAAGATCCTATTGTTCTTCCAATGTCTATAAAATTATTCTCATTGTTGTGGAAGAAAGATTATACTATCATCAATATTCATTGACAGGGCTTCTTGAGTGGCCTTGAAACTCGAATGAAAACCTCTATATCCTTGGTTATCTCTTCCAATGTCTGTAAAATTGTTCTCATTGCGGTGGGAGTTAGACTGTCTTGTGCAGGTATTCCTATTTCGTAGCATGCTGCCTTAGGGTAATATCAAAAACCCTCAATGCTTCTTGAAGGTTCTCTAATTCTTGTCTTCACAGAGCATTTTGAATTGCTTGCGTGGGAATCTTTGCAGCAAAACTTATTTCCACCTTGAACATTTTCATGTGTTTCATGCCTTTTATGCCCCAAGTTCAAAGCTCAACCACGGAATGCCTCATAGTTCTAATATCCTTCTTAAACAAATCTCAGAGTAATGCTAAAAAATCTTTTGCATATTTTAAATGATGTCAAACTTTTAAATCCTCATTTCAATGCAAGATGTTTATGTGAAAAGGGAAAAGGTTTAAGCAAAGAAAAGAAGGTCAATTAAATTTTATTAATATTATGGAAAACAGAAAAGAAATTATAAATATTTAGATATCAATGACCAAAACTCCTTCTATCAAAACGCGGTGAGGTGTCCTAAATTCTATCCATCTGAACAGACTTCAAAAATGGTGACAATGCTAGAAGATATCTATGTCATGTCCTTGAGAGAATTTCTTGCCATATCAACTACCTGAGCCGCCCTTCGTGGGTTTTCAACTCATCCTCCTTTGGTTTCAAAACGTCCTTTACGGGTTTTCATTTTGAACCCCCCATTTTCTTTTTCTTTTTCCTTCTTTTTCTTTTTCTTTTTTTTTTTTTTCTTCTTTTTCAGACATAATACTTTTTGACTGGATCCGAGTTTATCAGGCTCTAAAGTTCATCACCATCTATTTTAGCCAAAATTAATGCCCACCTGAGAAAACCTTCGTTACAATGTAAGATCCCTCCCAATTTTGTGCTCATTTTCCTCGGGAATCACTTTGAATTGGCAATCTCTTCTTTAATATCAAATAACCTTTTTGGAATTCTCTTGGGCGAACTTTCTTCTAATGTGCCCTTATCATCCTTCTTTGGTACATATGCCCATAACACAATGCCTTCAACCTTTTTTCATCAATTAGATTCAGCTGGTCATATCTCACATGGATCCATTCTGCCTCCTCCAATTTTGCTTCCATTACGACGTGGAGCGATGAAATCTCTACCTCAATTGGCAATACTGCTTCTACTCTGTACACCAAAGAAAATGGTGTTGCCCTAGTGGACGTTCATACAGTAGTTCGATATGCATATAAGGCAAAAGGTAATTTTTCATGCCAGTCTTTATATGTGTCAACCATTTTTGTAACTAGCTTCTTGATATTCTTATTTGCAGCCTCCACTGCCCCATTCATCTTTGGGCGATATATCACTGAATTATGATGTTTGACATTGAACTACGCACAGACTCCTACTATCATCTTATTTTTCAAATTGGAGGCATTATCGATTATGATACTTTTGAGCAATCCATACCGATGAATGATTTCTTTTTTCAAGAATTTGTAAACTATAGATCTAGTAACGTTTGCATATGAGGCTTCTTCAACCCACTTTGTGAAGTAGTCGATGGCTACCAGAATAAATCGATATCCATTTGACGCCTTTGGATAAATTTGACCGATGACATCTATGCCCCAAAATAGCCAAGGAGCTGACATAACATGGAGTGACTGAGGAGGTATATGAACCTTGTCAGCATAAATTTGGCATTTGTGGCATTTGTGAGAGTAATTGATGCAATCCCCTTCCATAGTTGACCAATAATATCCAAGTGCATGATTCTCCTGGCCATGGTGAGGCTACTAGGGCGAGTTCCATAAACTCCCTCATAAACCTCTTCTAGGATCAACTAAGCTTCTTTTTCATCCACACATTTCAAAAGCATCTGATCTTGACTTCTCTTGTACTAAATTTCTCCATCAAAAACGTACCCTGATGCCAATTTCCTGATCATTTTCCTTTCACTTTTCATTGCCTGGGGCGGGTATTGCTGCCACTTTATATACTATAGAATGTTGTGGTACCATGGCAAGCCATTTGCTTCTTCTTCCACGTCATAGCAATGAGCTGGGGAATCTAACATTTGTAATTTGATAGGCATCATCCTAGAACCTTCACTCACTTTAAACATGGGGGTTAAAGGGGCTAAGGCATCAGCCATCTGATTATCCTCTTTAGAGAGATACTTAAAAGTGATCTCATCAAATTCTTTGGTTAATTCAAGGACCAACTTGTGATATTCTATTAGCTTTGCATCTTTTGTATACCATTCACCCCATATCTGATAGATAACTAATGCTGAGTCTCCAAAAACTTTCAGATTATGTATTTTCCTTTGGATGGCCTCCTTTAGCCCTAATATACAAGCCTCATATTCTGTCATATTATTGGAGTAGAAGAATTTCAAACGATTGGTGAAGGGTTAATAATCCCCTTCTGGTGAAACCAAAACTACCCCAATACCACATCCTAAAGCATTTGCAACACCATCAAAATTCAAGATCCATGATTCTATTGGAGCTTCAACATCTTTGAAATACACATCAACTCTTCGTTAGGAAAATTGAAATTTAACGCCTCATAGTCATCACAGGCGCGACTTGCCAAAAAGCTCAGCTATGGCACTTCCCTTTATTGCTTTTTGACTTACATATTGGATATCAAACTCTAACAATAACATCTGCCAATGTGTTAATCTTCCCGAGAGGGCTAGAGCTTCCATCATGAACTTTAAAGGATCCAATTTCGAAATTAGCCACGTAGTGTGATATAGCATATACTGCTTGAGCCTCTTAGCTACCTATACCAAGGCACAACATAGACTCTCTATTGAGGAGTATCTAGTCTCGCAGTCGGTGAATTTCTTGCTCATGTAATATATTGCCTTTTCTTTCTTTCCAATTTCATCATGTTGTCCAAGCACACAGCCCATAGAATTCTCATACACCGTCAGGTATAGAATCAATGGTTTCCTGGGAACTGGCTTTACTAGAATATGAGGATCTTATCACTTTGATATACATATTTATTTATGTTAATGAGCATGTAATGGTAAGGTGATCATATGCATTGTTAATCATTAATATTGATATTATGACAACTGCAATTGAATTTGAATTATTGCCTAACTAAGTAAAAACTTAGCGTGTAACTGTTTTACATGTAGGAAAGAAGAAATGGTTTGAGTAAGGAGCTTATTCGGACAACATCAATCAATAACAGGTACATCAGTATCAGTGAGATATCTTTTGATACTGTTTGATATTTACTAGTTGGCATGTATATTAAAAGGGTATGCCTACTCTGATAGAATTTGTATATTATTTGGTATCTTGATGAATTTTAAATCAGGCAGTTTTATTAATGATATGAAGACAAATTAAATTGATAAGTTGCTGTCTGAAAATAAACTCGATTTGAAGATGAAAATATTATTTTTAAACTTTACGCGAATAACTAGATTTGTAAATAAAAACTAAATACATTGTAATATTTTTTTAAAGAAACAAAACTTTACCTAATTACAAATGTATAGGGTTTTACGAATGTTTTGTGATACCTCTGACTTGTATTCAGTGTTGGATACGGGAAAAGGGGTGTTACATCTTTGACAACTACTCTCATGACATGAAAATCTCAATGATTTGTGCCTTGTTTGTGATAACGTCTATTCATAAGTTTCACATACATCAAATGGATGTAAAGACTGCATTTTTGAATGGAGATCTAGACGAGGAGATCTGTATAGAGCAACCACCAGGTTTTGAGACACATGTCATGGAAGGCAAAGTGTGTAGACTTAAAAAGTCTCTTTATGGCCTTAAAAAAGCTCCAAAATAGTTGTACGAGAAATTTCACAAAGAGGATGCATGTGTGTATTCAAAAACATTTGGAATTGAATATGTCATCATAAGCCTATATGTCGATGACATGTTGATATTCAGTACCAACATTAAATCCATTAACAAAAAAAAAATTTCTTGTCCACTAAATTTGAGATGATAGATTTAGGAGAGGTTGATATGATCTTAGGAGTTAAAGTCACCAAATCTAAAAAAGGGATTTTCGTTGAATCAAACACACTATATTGAGAAGGTGTTAAAAAAATTTGATAGCTTTGATGTCATCTCTGTTAGAACTCCTTATGACTCTAGTATATGACTCTTGAAAAATAAAGGAAGTAGTGTTTCCCAACTAAAGTATGCCAAAATCATTGGAAGCCTTATGTTCTTAATGAACTATATTTGGCCTAATATTGCCTATGCTGTGAGTAGGTTGAGTAGATATACTCATAATCCTAGTGTTGAACACTGGATTGCTTTAAGACACTTACTTAAGTATCTTAATGGTACTATGGATTGGAAACTCGATTTTTGGCTATCCTTCAGTCTTAGAAGGATATTGTGACGCCAATTGGGTTACCGATAATGATGAAGTAAGCTCTACGAGTAGGTTTGTCTTTACCTTTGTGTGGTGCAACGGTCTCATGGAAGTTGTCTAAGTAGACTTGTATCGCTCGTTCTACCATGGAGTCAGAGTTTATTGCTCTTGACTTAGCTGGGCAAGAAGCTGAGTGGCTCAGAAATCTGTTGGCAGAAATACCTTTGTAGGGAAAACCTACTCCTCTAGTGTCCTTATTGTGGGATTCACAAGTTGCGATATGTGTGGCTCAAAACCAAGCTTACAATGGTAAGAAGAGACATATTTGCATAAAATATGAATCAATAAGACACTTAATAAGGAACGGTGTACTCTCTTTAGAGTATGTGAAGTCAGAGAGGAACCTTGTTGATCCACTTACCAAGGGGTTAAGTCAAAAATTGGTTCTGGATTCGTCGAGGGGGATGGGTCTAAAGCCCATAGGTTGAGGAATTCATGCTAGATACCCAACTTAGTTATCTAAGTTCAATGTGGTCAAACAAAACCATGAAAAGACTCATAGTGTACATTTCTACCTACCTATCCCTATGACGAATAATGTATATGCACGTGATAAGATTAATTGCTCTTAATAAATTCATAGCCCTGTCTTTGGGTGGTCTTAGTGAGAAAGACTTGATGAATTTACCGATTTTTGGTTGAATACCTATTCTTAATAAATTCATAACCTAGTGTTAAATGGGTAGTCCTAAATTGCGATGGGACTAGGTGAACTTACCGCCAAGAAAGGATGAGTTTTCTTAAAACTCTTAATGAATTCAAACCCAAGAGTTCAGGTGTTCCTAGAGAGAATGATGTACTGAGTTCACCGACTAATGAGGTTGAATATTTATTCTAAATGATTTCTTATCCCCAGAGTTTGGGTGGTTCATTTAAAATGAACTTGAAGAAATTAACCTTACCTTTTTTGTGAGGTTGAGCTGTTATAAAAGCTCTTAATTATTTCATAGCCCTTGACCTGGGTGGTCCTAGAGATACGAGCTTGATAAAATAACCTAAGTAAGTGAGAAGGATTAGCCACCTTCTATGAAAAACGTTGGGCCGTTTTTCTAGTACACTTACTAGAACCCAGAGGAAAGAGGGTTACACAAATATACATCTGTATATACACTTTGTAGACACATCGAGGACTCCGTGGATGAAGAGGTTGTGTGTTATGAGTTCACCCTAATCTTAGAAAGTTCAAGATTCATTCACTTATCTAAGAGAAGAATTACTCATCATCACTATGTACTAGTTCAAGATACGTTCACTAGTGCTTAATCAACCAATCTCGCAATTGCTCTTCTCTCGGTTTTAATAAAATTTCATAAAGAAAATTTTCAAATTTGTGGGGGAATGTTGGTTATTTTCCACATTCGGAGTGTTAGTTATATCCCACATTGGTAGGGTACATCCCTTGGGAAGCGTATTTAAAGAGCCTTCATTTCCCTCCCATGTTAAATGTGGTTAAACAACTTTTTCGCACGCGCGCGCCGGCGGCGGCTCAGTTTGTGGTTGTAGTCGTGGTAACATGTGTCTTTGACACGTCTACGTGGGTTCTATCTTTTTGGAGAAATTCATAATAATTTCTTTAGACCTATTTTCTGAACCTATTTTATGGGCGGTTTATTAAAACTGAAATGTTTTAATTAGCTGTAAATTAGTCCGTTAATTAGAATGAAATCAGAATTAATCTACTATTTAATTCTTGATTCTTATCCTCTAATTAAACGAGTGGCTTAAATTCAGCAGTTGACCAGTCTTGAAATACGGAAATCAATGTTTAAGACTGATTTTATTTGTCGTATTTAGCCTCTTTGTACAACCTATAAATAGAGAAGATTTTTTTTTCAGAATTCTAGGTATCTAGTATATCCTGCTTTCAAAGTTATTTTTATTTTTGCTGTTGAGAGGAGCAATTCTACCTTTGTCCACTTTATTTTTTGGGTGTACGATTATCGGAGCTACCGTGTTAATTTCGGGGGACGACCGCCTACTACAGCGATTACATACATCGAGGCAAAATCGTTTCTAAAACAGTGATTTATATCACGACATGGTTTCTTGATCTGTCTTTACTTTCAATGGAGAGGATATGATGCCAACGTTTGAAGAATACTTGGCTCTATTCAACTTACGCAAGGTGAAGAAGAACTGGGTCTATGCCAAACCTCCTAAAAACAAGAACCCACACTCAAGGCTCCAAGCTCTCGCCAGTATGAGTGATGGTTGGGTCAAGGGGTTGATATGGAAGAGAGGGGGCATCTTTAATCCCTTGGTCAAGAATCAAAAATATAATTTCAATCCACCCTGATAGAGAAGAGAGAGTTGATCTCCTAGGCATTGCAATCTATGGTTTAGTCATTTTTCCAAAAGTTTTAGGGAACATTGATGTGGCATTACTTGATTTCCTTAAACAACTAAAGAGAGGAGTCAACCCAGTGCCGGCTGTAGTTGCTGTAACCTTCATTTCCCTTAATTCTTGTCAAAAAGTTGAAGGTGTCCGTTTTGGAGGGTGTGCTCTACTTCTATAAGTCTGAGCTCTCAGTCACTTCTAGAAATGCCCAACATTAGCCTTATCAAATGTATTTTCTCCAAATTTCTCTCCTCTCTGCAAGTTCCTAGCAAAAGAATGGCCAGTTGCTAAGAAAAGTAAGTGGATTGAAATTTTCATAGACTGCCGTGATGAAGACATCAGATGGAAGGTTCCTTGGATGGGTCATACTAAGCTTTTGTACAAGTGTGGGGATTTCAACTTCTTGATGCTGCTAGGTCTCTAGGGAGGAATTGGATGTGCTCATTTGCTGGTATCTCGTTAGTTTGGGTCTCGGCAGTTCATCCCATTCACTACTGGTCTTGGCTCATCAGAATTCGAGTTCCAAGGAGAGTTCAGACAGAAGGTTCAGACGATCAGTGATGCATGAAATCATTGTTATCATATGGAGTTAGAGCCTGATAAACATTGCATGTACACCCCTAATTACGATATCTAGAGGCGTGTAAGAGTGAAGGACAGAGTCATAACACCTACACTCGGGCAGGCTAAGTCTTTAGAGGAACAATTGAAGGTAGTCCCTACTAGAAGCTAACATCCTAAGAGAAGATCTGAGAAGGGCCAAGCTGGAAATAGAAGCCCTATGAGAGCAAAACTAACGAGACATGTTTGATTTAAGCCTTGACATGGAAAAGTATAAAGGGGAGGCAAAGCGAATGATAAAACTATATGAAGACTTATAAAGGAAGTTTGAAATTCAAAGGTTGATTTCCTCAAGTTTCAAACTACTGTTCAAAATGTAGATCTGAAAAAACCCTAGAACAGTGGAAACAAGAAATTGACCATGTCGTGGGAAAGAAGAATGAGCGTGGAAAGCGAGAAGTTGAGAAGTACAGACGAGCCCTTGCTGAAGAAAAGAAAAAGGTTAAGCTGGCATCTGTAAATGGAAATGGCAAACGGGTTCTTGAAAAAGAGGAAGAAAGTGTGGCTGCATGGAAAAAGAAGGCCCACGATAACAAGGTCCGTTTATTTGAGCTACAGACAGCATATGACAAGATTAGTGAGAAGCTGAAGCAAAGCCAGGCTTGTATTGTTGAGTTGCAGGTCAAGGTAGATGACTTGAACCATTCGCTGCATGAATTTCAGAACCATCACACCTATATTGAACTACATGCCTGTTTAAGTGAGAAAGATACCTTGAAGAAACAAGTTAAAGGAACGGACAACATCATCCAAGAATATAGGATGAAGATCTTGGTCCTTGAAGATGTAATAGATGGATGTAATGACTACTGGTTCACTTGCCTCAAAGACAATGCCAGAAGATTTCAAGAGCAAGATGAGCTCGACAGGACCGTCATGACTCAGGTTCAGGATGTGGCTTGACATGTGATGATGTTAGCCACTAAAGATGCAGCTCTTCGTTAGTACATCAAACTAGTAAGGGAGGTTGGACCAAGACTTATGTGGCTTATCGAAGAAATTAAGGAATTAAGAGTTCGTGCAGAAAAGTATTTGTAGAAAATATAAAATATATGTAATAAGGACATTTTCATATTCAATAAAGAGTTGTTTCTTGAGTAGATATTTCATAGAATTGATGGCCCTTCGTTTGCATTCATGCATTTGCATCACATCTATTTTTGTCTTGTTGCTTTACTTTGCATTTGTGTGTTCACATCTGCGCATGCATTCATGACATAATAAGAATCTAACTTAAATAAAAACATGATAGAAATTCAAAATAGCAAAAACAACACACATGTACGATACTCGGTCCCAAGCCAGAGCAATGGAAGATAGAGTGGTGGCCTTGGAAACTAGTCACAAAAGTACCCATGATAGGCTAGACAAGCTAGAAACGGACCTGAAACAACAAATGGAATTAGTTCACCATAAGACAGTTAGCTCGATTGCGGCAATGCTGGGATTCAAGGACCCAAATGCAGCAAAAGTTAGAGAGGAAACCAATGCTCTGCCCCGATTCCAGGGAATGACTTTCACCCATCCTTGAATACAAAAGAAAGCTTCAACACCAAAGGCTAAGCTGACTCCCCATTTTGCTAAGTCCTCCATCCGAAACGAGTTTAAGGTCAATACAAATAGAGTTCACAACTATGAACTACCCGACCTGGATGAGATTGCTGATAAGGCTAAAACTGAGAAGAAATGGGAAGACTGCTATTAGAAGTTAGAAGGAATGATTAAGTCTTTCCAAAAAGGGAATATTCATGGTGGTGTGGATGTTAAAGATTTGAGTCTTGTGACAAACTTGGTAGTACCTTCGAAATTCAAAATTCTAGATTTTGAGAAGTACAATGGAACTACATGCCCGTCAGCACATCTAACTATGTATTGTAGAAAGATTTCAATGTATCTTGATAACGAGAAGCTGCCCATTCATTGCTTCCAAGACAGTCTAGTAGGGTCACACGCTGGTACACGCAGCTAAGCTGAGTTAACATCAGATCATGGAAGGATTTATCCAAAGCTTTTAGTGAGCAATACAAGTATGTCTCAGACATGGTTCCAACCCGACTGGTCCTGCAAGGGATGGAACAAAAACATTATCAGAGTTTCCGCCAATATGAGCAGAGATGGAGGGATGTAGCTGCTCAAATTCAGCTACCATTACTAGAGAATGAAGTTACCCCAATTTTTGTGGAGACATTAAAAGGTTCATTCTATGACAACATGCTTAATCATGCAACTAAGAGCTTTGCATATATGTTAATGAATAGAGAGCTGATTCTGGCAGCTATGAAAAATGGAAAGTTGGATAACGAAGAAACAAAGAAACCATATAAAAAGAGGGAAAGCGAAGTTAATGCCACTAATGTTTATAATCCCAATTATTCAAAAGGTGTGGTTTTTAACAAGCCCAATATCTCGACTTTAGCTCCAGCAATTACAAACCCTCCAATTTCAATGATGTATGCTGAATTGTTTGCTAAATTGGTTAAATCCCAAATGGTGTTGCCAAGACATATTCCTCTTTTCTCACCACCATATCCAGAATGGTACGATGAGAAGTGTAAACACTAAATTTTGTTTGGGTTAAATTAAATGCTCAAAATAAAATAAATCCACGTTACCCTTGTTTTAAAATACCCAAAAACCTTACCTTATACCTTAAGCCCAAAATTTCATGGCCCATTTATAATTTTATATAGTAAAAAAATATATACAAAAAATAATAAAAATCCCAACTCCTTACTCACCAAGGCTTGGTTCTCATTGGATGAATCAGTGCCTCATTCCCATTGGTTAAAAAACCTACTTGGTGACCAAGGTCTTAATTTTTATTGGTTCTTATTTTAAAGGGATTAACCAAAAATACCCTTCATCACATACATACATACATACATACATACATACATACATACATACATACATACCCTAAAAAAACCTACCCTAAGGATTTTTTCCAGCATTAAACAAACCCCCCATTGCATTTTTCTTCATTTTCATTGTTTTTATACCCTAAATTAATTGCCATTTTTCATTGTTTAAAGACCAAAACCCTTGCTGCTATTTTTTAGACCATTCGATTCCCTTATCCACTATAATTTTCCCTAATCGAAATCATTTTCTACTATTATTAAACCCTTCAATCGAACTTCTCAACCCAACAACAACATGTGGAATTTGGTTGATCGAGCATAAATATTTGGGTTTTGGGTACATTCTTCCCTTTTCTTTTTATTTATGTATAATCTTTTTTTATAGTTTAATGAAAATGTGGATGATTTCATTGGTAACCTTTGTTTTTATTTTAGTCTCTTTTTATGTGTTTTATTTTATTTTATTTTTTTGCTTGTGATATATGTATGTTATTTCACTTGTTGAATGTTGTTTAATTTATTATTAGCTTGTTTACTTTATCATCATGATTTCATATTATCCCTTTTATAATATATATTTTTTGTATATGTATATAATATATAAGTAAGATATTTTTTAAAAGTATACTTGTGGTCTTTCATTTGGGTTTAGTTTAGTGGTTTAGGCTTTTTTATGTTTTGGGTTTAGTGGTTTAGGCTTTTTTTTATGTTTTGGGCTTAGTGGTTTAGACTTTTTTATGTTTTGAGCTTAGTGGTTTGGGCCTTCTTGAGTTTAGGGCTTGCTTAGGTTAGAAGGGTTTTAAGTTTGATAGTTTAATTATTGATTAGAATTATGTGAAATTAATTTGATTAATTTAAAATCATGTGCTCGTCTCATAGGGGCACGATCTTTAAATTAATTAGATTAATTTAGGCTTAGCTTAGAGCCTTAGATAGATTAAGGTTCAAATTGGTTTAGTGAATTTAAATTTACCCTTGACTTATTGGGATAAATGTTAAGTTCATTAAACTTGTTGGACATTTCTTAATTACTTTTAAAAAATTAACATGGAGATTAAATTGACATTTAAATTAAAACCATGATTAATTAATTCGATTTACTTTAAATAGTATTCTTGGCTTATTGGAATACTAGTTTAAGATTGATCTAGATAATTGTCATGTTACAAGATAAATCATAATTTATTAGGGTTCTCTAGCCTTTTGGGATTGATTGATTTAAGGTTAATACTAGAAGCACCTAATTAGTAACTAGATCACTAATTAAAATTCCATAATGAGGGCCTTTTAGGTTAGGACTTTTAGTGGGCCTTTGTATGTTTAATTTTCATGTCTTTGTTTGATATTCATTTTATTTGTCATCATTTAGCCCATTTAGTTTACACGTTAATTAATTTAAACCATAAAAAGGGAGGTATTTATTAATTTGATATTTGTGTTGTAATAGTCTAAGCTTAAAGGATGTTGACTGTTGACTCTCAGGGAGATGTGTAAAATGAATGCAGGCAAAAAGGTATAAATGATATGTATTTGGGCAAGATAAACCGTGTCAAGATTCTTTTGCGTGCAAGTATACACGGTCGACAAGTAATACAACTTGGTAAGCTGAGTATCGATCCTACAGAGATTGACTTGGAATTCGATTGTTTAGTTTGTTACTTGTTTTGGAAGAAAAGATTGTAGTTTAAAAGAGTTGATTTTAAAACTAAGAAAAGAAAAGAAAATAAAACCAAAGTGATGTGTTGGCTAGAAAGGTGTTTTCAAATGAATGATGACTGTTGGCAGGGAATGCCTGGTTCAAACGTGGTTCATGCCAGCCTTGATTGACAAAACTGTCTTGGCATTGGTTGCCGAGCATATTCAAAAATAGCAAAGCCTCTCTTGATGGTCATTGCCCTAAACCGATCAAGTAAAAACTCCTATATATCTATAGTGTATGTTTTCCTTAAACCAATTTGATATAAAAACCAATCTATACTTCGTGGGGGTAGATTTCACTTCCGAAGTAAGTTCATCTACTTGAATGACTTCTCTTGAAGCTTCTTTCCCAAGTGTTCAACAACTTGATCATTGCCAACACAAGTCTGTTAAGATATTGGAAGGCAATAAGCTAATTGTGACAGGTCTTGCTTTAGCACAGTACTTAGGAAAAATTAAAGTATGCAAAATAGACAAACTTTGCCAAAAACAGAATTATTATAAAGGAACTAAGGCATAAAAGTCAACGTTTAAAACCAAAACATCCTCCACCAACTATTAAATTAGTTCATGGTGTGGGGGTTAACCAACAAACGTTTTTAACATCACCATCATAATAAAAACTAAAGAAAAACAACTTTTGCCAAGGGAATAGGCAGAGGGGTCTCTCGATGCAGCGCTCCAAGGCAGCTATCGGCCAAGAAATTGAACCACCCTTCCTCACTCGAGGGTTTTACCCTCACGATCTCACACACTTTGATCTTCTCCATTGGTCTTTAAATAGGCGTGCAAGGAAGGCTAGGATAAGCTTATCATTTGAATTTTAAATGTTGAAGGGATAAGAGATGAGATCTTATCCGAATTTGAATGAAAGCTGATCTTATCCAAGCTTGGCATGATCCTGCCAACCAGTCTTGACAACGTTATCCGACTTTGTTGGGATAGGATAGCTCTTCAATTTCGAAATTCAAATGCTCAAGGGATAAGAGATAAAGTCTTATCTGATCTGTATGATAGCTTATCAGGCTAGGGCTGACGTCATCATGCCATGGTTATCTTGGCATACGAGCTTGGCACAACTTTGCCAACATCACTTGGCATCACCTTATCAGCTATTTTTTCGAAAGTTGATCCAATTGCGATCTTTTAGGAGCATGATACTTTCCTAATTTTTCGGGGGTTCATCTCTTCCTGGCATGGCCGCTGGCATACTTCTCTGCCAACAAATGCTTGGCACTCATCTGGTCCTTCCGTGCCTATAGCATATGGCATTCACCTTGGCATTCCTAACTGCGTCCCTGCATCATGCGTTCATTTCTCCTACCAAACACCCTGCCAACCTGTAAAAAGGCCATAAAAATAACCTTTCACACAAGCATAGGCAGCCTACTAATTCTTTTATGTAAATGCATGATTCTAACAAACTAATGCAACTGAATGTACTTGAAAACAAGCAAAAGCATATCAAAATAGGCATGACAAATAATACTTTTGAGGAGGTAACATTGACCAAATATTTGAATTAATCCTTACTGACTCAAGGTAAAATTAAAACTTAACCAAATCATTACATCATGTTTTAATTGCTTGCATCATGCATAAAGGTGAAGTTCGGGATTCAAACCATAAATTAACACGACAATCGAGCTTATATGATGTCAGTTTAATCTATGGTTCGATGTATCGTCAACCTTATTAATTAAATTTCCAATTAATTTGAACTTACCAATTTGATAAAGCCCGTTCAATTAAGGTTAATTTTCAATTAAAGTCACCGAATTAAATTTCTTATCCAAGTGCTTATCCTTCGATTAAAAGCAATAAATATTTTGGTACCGATTTCCGGGCGTGATGGGGGTGCTTATCCTTCCCCACACGTAACCAACTCCTGAGCCCTTTCAAAATGAATCTTTGGTTTTGTGGTGTCTGGCCTACCTTATCCAAGTGGCCGGTGACAACTCCCAGTTTTCAATCAGTTTTCCAAAGAAAAAGATTTTTAAAAATAAATCCCTTTAAACCAAGATTACAAAAAGGATTTTTGGGATAACCTGTAGCGCTAAACTTATAATTTTTCTAAAGGTTTTTCAAAAAGCATCGTTACAACATGGCGACTTCACTGTGGACAAATTGATTTGTTTTTGCAAAGAAAAAGAGAGTTAGGCCAAATAAAATATTTTTTGCTTATTAATAATAGAAAATTGTCGCAATTTCAATTGATTATAGTAAGGTTGAACATTTCTTGAAAATGTAACTACAATTGAATGGGCTTTGATAATTGGTGGCCTTTGAATTAATTTTTCATTTAATTTCTAAGGAATCACAGACATTTCAATTAAGTTTTTGCAAAGCAAAAGAGAGTTAGGCCATTTCATCAAGCTCTATACCCGAGCTCCATCCCTTAAGTGGGAGTGAAATTCCACATACCCACGTGAGTAGCCCTCCACGGGTCGGTAATTCACTTTTGGAATCCACGCCTTTTGACACGTGAGTAGCCCTCCACGTCACTAGGTTGTGCTTTCCCTCGAACTGAAACCAATTCATAAGCTTGTAATGGGCGAAATTGGGGTTCTTGTTGCCTTAGTAGGTAATAAGATAGGTTCGGGTACCCCGATTAGAACCAGAACCCATGTGTGTGAATTTAAGAAGCCTACCCCTATGAGAGCCATGCAGATAATCTTAGTGAACTAGAATTCATGCGGTTAGGTTCTTCCTTTATGTGATTGCCTTTCGTTTATTTTCCTCATATTTATCATTTTTTTTTTAATTCATTATCCATCAGTTGACTAACCCTTTTCCTTGTCTTCTCTCTTTCCCTTTATACCTTTTATTTTACATACTTTGTCATATCATAAAGAGCACATTGAGTCGGAAATAGTATGAAATTAAAGACTAGATTAATAAGAGGTTTGGCTCGAAACAATGATGAAAAGAATCATGACGTACAAATATGATCAGAATGGGGCATTTACATGATGCAGGCAATATTTCAGCCAAAGGTTCAAGTCAATAGTGTCATCCGAAACCTTTATGAACACAAAAGTTAATGATGTGTCCGAGTTGAAGTTAGTGTGGAATAATTGGGATTCCGAGGCAAGAAGTGCTTTCAAAGATGAGTATAGCGACATCTCTTATTCACTTGATGTTTCGATCGACCAAACCGCCACTTCAAGCAGTGGTAGAGTTTTGGAACTACCGCCTATGGTTGTTTCACGATCGACGACTTTGATTTAACCATGATAATTGAGGAGTCTCAAACCTTTGCAAGAAGATCAGTGAGAACCGCATCTACTCAAAGAACAAAGCTTTCCAAGGCAAGCTCGAAGGTTTCCTGGACACTTTGCCATCTTGGGTCGACAATCAAGTCTCGACTTAGAACGAGAAAGAATATTTTAGGTAGGAAGGAATTCTAGCCTTAGCTTCAGCACACCTAGAGGGTCGAGTTCAGGGGGACCCTTTTCGAAGAACAAGTCAAGTGTACAAAATGCTGACATTGGAGCAACTATAATTCACTGCCTACACCACTTGGGGGCAAGAACAAGAATTGACACATTTGTTAACTCCGATACAAGAGGCCATCCGAAAGTCACAATTCCTGGGGGAAGATGTTGCCAAGCTTCAGGACTATGCGGATGGTGAATTCAATGAGAGAGAAAAGACTATTGACCTATATGCTAGCATAAGACCATTTGCAAAGTGGGTTTTCTTTGGTTATTGTAACGAGACAACATTCCCATTAATACGAGTCATTTAACGATGATATTTGCCGAACTCAATGTTGCTCCTTGCATTCATGTCTTCATAGTAGCATTATTTTGTGACGAATTGTTATTTTTATTTAAATAATACATTTTTGTACATTCATATACATCATATGCATCACTAACTGGGGAAAATATTCACCTCAAAAAGTATGAGTGAGGAGGGAATGACTTCTGACCAGTTCGACTCGAGTAATATGAATGATCTAGCAACTAGGGTAGCTAGACTCGAACAACTTCATGAACAATTGATTTGGAATCAAAGAGAGATAATATCATATATGAAGAAGTTCTAAGAGGAAACAAGTGGGCAAATCGATGAACTGATGGGTATGATGGCCATCATGACCAAAGAAGAGGGTATGGAAGAAGACTATTTTCGGCAAGAGGAAGGTAAGAGTAGGGATTGTGACTTTATAGCAGAAATGGTTTTGTCTAACAAAGACCAAACTATTATCAACCAATATGAGGTAGCATGCACCAATTCGGAGTACCCTGCCAAATTAGTTTCGGATAAGACCGAGGACTCTCTCTCAAAAATTTTGTCATCCCCAACAAACAAAAAGCCGAATAAGTTAGAGCCACAAGATGAGAAAGGTACAATATGCAATGAGAGGATGAGGATGTCAGCTACACTGTCTTCTAAATTGTCATTTCCACAAACACATGAACAACCTTTGGTGTCTGTGATTCAAAAACCTCATCAGCTGCCGGTTAGCCAGGCTTCCAAGGCTCAAGAAAAGAAGGAAGAATCGAACGACTTCAGTTTACTCCCAATTCTTTCACTTACCAAGACCTGTATTCCAAGCTGTTACACGCCCGATTGGTGGCGCCTTGCTTCGTCAAAACCCAGTCACCTCCGTATCCGAGTTGGTTTAGTGAGAAAGATCATTGCAATTACCATGCCGGAACTCAGGGGCATTCCATCGAGAGGTGTGTAAGTTTTAAGCATAAAGTTCAACATCTCCTAGATATCGAGATGTTAGAGTTTGAGATGATGAGTCCAGGCCTGAAGATTAATTTTCCAGACATGGTTAATACTATGAAATTAGGAGAAGGTCGGGTTACCGTGATGGAAGGGGTAGATGAGGTGAAGTTGCCGACGTTGGCAACATCATGAAACGTCAGCAGCCATCGCAATCATGATCGTTCTATGGGAAGCTCGATCTTGAACCCGCTTAAAAGGTTTGAAGCAGTTCAAAAAGAGTCCACAAAAGCAACATGCCTTGATAATAGTGATGTCTTCAAAGAATGAGAGCCTTGCTTAAGGAAAAAGGGGAAAAGGAAAGCTAAAGCGTATGATGCAAGAGGAAGTGAAAAGAGGACAAAGATGATACTTCCAATGAAAAATTTGGAGCTATTACCTCTGTTAGTGCAGAACAAACTCTTGAGGCCACCTACTCTGAAACGGTATACTTATTTCAATACCAATGTCTTTGGTGCCATGGTTTCGTGCAAATATCATCACGGATACTTCAGCCATACAATGGAAGAGTGCGAGTTTTTGAAGGTCAAGATCTATGAATTTGTTAAGAATGGAGTGCTTTCCTTTGAGAACGAAAAACCAATGTTCAGAGAAAGAGGCCAAGTTTTTGGAAAGTTTGAGCCGTCGGGATGATTGACCTACGTTGCAAGGGTTAGGGGTTTCTAGGGTTTCTTACCCATATTTTTAGGTTTTTGTTTTACCTGCTTTTATGTGTGTTAATTTTTCTTTTGTTTACCCGAAGATAGTAGTAGTGATCTTTTGTAAATACTCATGTTATGTTTGCTCTTGTTATTTCAATGAAATGATGCTCTTTTCTCAAATAGGTATATGTATATATCTTTTCTTCCCCTTGTAGACCCCCGGATATCACGTGCATGATGTGGAATTCATTCTAATGAAAGAGATCAATTGAATATTGTGATAACGATGAAGCGTGATTTCCTCCAGTCTGCTCTGGTCGATAAAGCGTGAGAAGCAAGATTACTACTCTTTTGACAATGTTTGATGATAAGAAAATTTCCTAGAAAAGCTCAATAGAGTCGCTTAAATGTGCTTCAAGATAAAAAATAGAGTGATTAAAAATAGAAAAATTTAAATTAAAAAAATAATAAAAAAAGAAGAAACAAAAAATAGAGGGGGTACTCTGCTATAACGAAAATGCTAAATAAGGATGATTTGCTCCACTTACTCTAATTAGGTTAAAAGCCTTAGCTATATGAGTAAGTTTTCAAATGATGACTATGCTGAGTAACTTGGGGTACTATTGTGTGCTTCATCATTATTCTCGAGACAAAGGACTGTGATGGGTTGAATTCCCCTAAGCAAAAGGAAATGAATGAACAAGTTGAATAAGTCCTAGAGCATCCTGATGGAGCTGTAGGGGAAGAACAAATCTAATAAGGAGTTATGCTTCACCTGTTCAATACCTAGCATCAGAGATGAATCCTTGAGGACACTAACACCATATTGATTAAAATCAGGGGGACACACTTACATGTAGAGTTCTTAGAATAACATTTTCTACGCTTCATTGGCTAAACAAAAGTCAGAAAGCTTGAACATACATATGAATGGAGAAAGATGATGAGAGCTAGATGGAGTAGTTTTTGAACCAATCAAGCAAGTACCATAATCATGAGGATGAACCGAGCATTTTGAGATAAATCTCACAACCACAAATATCGCCACAACATTCCAAGGCAAACTGTTGATAACTGGAAAGATTGAATCAAAGACACTCTTGCATTTGATATCTGTGGCATTCTTTTCCTTTTTATTATTAATTTTGATTTTGTATATTAACCTAAAAAGGGGCATCCTTTTTTAAAATGATGATTAGCAAACCGATGTATAGATAAAAGGGTAGAGAGAGAAAGAATAAAGGAAATAAAAAGAAGAAAAGAGATAAATAGAAGAATAAGGCATCTCTGTGCTTTTTAGAATGAAGTTTAGGAAGCAAGGTCAAGTATGTACATGATAGACCTAATGCAACCTATCATTGCTTTTGAAGGGAATAACAGTGGGCCTTCATGTTACACGAGTCAAGAACCCGAAATAAGTATCTATTGTAAGGCCTTAGTTGGTTTAGAAAGATTAAGGTTGAATTCTCTTGAAAATTGGGAGACTCATGGGGCATGTCTTTAGCCTAGTATTGAGAAGGAAGAAGGACCATACCAATGGGTCAAGGGTAAGTAACCGTTGAACCTGAGGAAGAGATGAAGTACTGCTAAGATTAGGAAAATGGGGCATCGATTTAGCCATCCAAAGTTGTTCTGAAGATAACCAAAGCGTACAAGGCGGCAATTTATCAAGCGAGCGGGGTATACTTACATCCACTTACAACAAAACAAGTTGTGAAAGATGAAACAAATCCGGTAAAGATGAGGTTGATGATCACAAAGTTGGTCATGTATGAATTGTAGTGTAACACACACTTAATGAATGTCCAAGTTAATCAACCATCTTTCAGTTTTAGAATCCCGCTTTCTATTAATGGGAAAGACCCGACGTCTATAGTTGAGGAGTATTTTGCTTTGCTTAATCAAAGAGTGTTAACAAGGGCTGGGTTTCCATAAAGCCGTCGAGGTCCTATGATTATCCTTTGAAGCTTAGAACTTTAGCTAGAATGAGTGAAGATTGGGGCAAAGGTTTGACTTAGAATAGTGGAGATATCACCACCTTGTCATAGGAATGCGTCTGCACACCTGAAGAAGGTCATGGAAACGGATCTGTTCACAGTGGGGATTCATGGCTCAATCATATTCATTAAAGAATCTTGGGTGGTATTAATGGTGGTACCTTAAACTTGTTCGAGCATTTGAATAAGAAGGCTTTTCGGCACAGCTTCAGATCAAGGCCTAATTGGTTGGCATAACATAATTTGTCAGTGACTACGAAAAGAGCAATTGCAAGACCACGTACGCCAGATCGCTCGAAGATTTAAGAATGAGGAGAACTTGAAAATCTGTGGGGCATGGGTACACCTCAAGGTTGAAATTGTAGAAGGATCATCATAAAGACCCCATGAAGAGGCAAGAGTTAAGCCTGTGGGTAATGTTACTTCGACCAATGAAAGTCAGTACCTTCCTTCAAGAGGAAACGAAGGAGGAAGGTTTAATAAAGAAAAATGAAGATTAGACCTTCGGGAAGTGAAGGGTTGAAAGATTTTTGGGGGATGAGTTCACCCCAATGACGAGAGTAAAGAGGACTCACCATGAAGTGTCAAAAAGAGAAAATAATGAAGCCCAAGTTGAGTGGGGCAGTGTTCCGAAGATGTACCTCAGGAGGTCACAGATTTCATTCAGAATGGTATGGTCCAGCCACATCCATTCAAGATAAGACAAAAATGAAGACTTGGGAAATACATGAGGTCCATGTGAGATTAAGGGTGATTAACCAGAAATCAAGATCTTCCTAGGTTAGGAACATGCTAACTCATATCATCAAATCATTTTGATTATTTTTGACATATACAAAGATTGAAAGAGATTTTGACCTAAAACTTCCTGGTTGGAGAAGTAGATCTCAGTGGAGATGAATAGTCCCTGAATCCATAAGAAGAAGACTTCGCCAGCATTTGCGAAGGTTGAAGAAATTTGGAATGAGAAGCACAACTCCAGGCTTCGAATTTTGGTAAGAGATCAAAGAATTTCATAGCAAAGAGAGCATCTTTTAAGCTTCAGAATCCAATATGCTTTCCCGTCAAGACTTTCGGACCTTGAGTAAACTATCCGAAAATGATGCGAAAGCGTCAATGCAATAGAAATTGGGGCATAGAGAAACCCGTAGTTTGAAGAATCAGCCAAAGAAAAGCGAGAAGATCGAAATAACTCGCGATCTTAAGGCAAAAGCCAAGCTAGAACTCGCTTCAAGACATGAAAGGAATCTGCCAAAGCTAAGGCAGGAGGACATCGGATGCAAAATGGATAAAATTTGCCAAGAAAGGAGAACGAAGGTCTCTCACGAAGAAACCCAAAGGGACTAGAGGCAAAAACCCGTAGAGGCATCCATAAAAGAAAAAGAGAAGAGCGAGAAAGAAGAAAGAAGAGAAAGAAGAAAGAGAGAAAAGAAAAAGAAGAAAAAAAAAAAAAGAAGAAAAAAGAAGAAGAAAAAGAAAGAGAGAAAGAAAAAGAAAATAAAACAAAATAGAGTAAAAAATAAGAAAAAAAAAAAAAAAAAAAAAAAAAGAAAAAAAAAAGAAAAAGAAAAAGAATGAGAGAAAAAAAAAAGAGAGAAATAGAAAAAGGGAAACAGAAAGGAGAAAAAGAAAGAGCAAAAGAAAAAGGAAAAGAGAGAAAAGAGAGAGAGAGAAAGAGAAGAAAGAAAAAAAGATGAGAAAATGGAAAAGAAAAGAAAAAAGAAAAAAGAAAAGAAAAAAAAAAAGAAGAAAGAAAAAATAAAAAAGAAGAAAAATCTCTAGATAGAAAACCTATAAAAGCGCTTTAGAGCAAGAGATTCAGAAAGTCAAAAAAAAAGAAAGGACATAAAAGACTACCGAGCGGAGGAGGCAGATACTCATAGCTCAAGGTTTTAGAGTGGAGGAGGCAGATACTCAAAACTCAAAGATTTTAGGCAAAGGATTTCAAGCTCAATGTATTAGAACTACCAAGTGGAGGAGGCAAATTCTCTTAGTTTAGAGTTTTTAGAGTGAAATGGGCATATACTCAAAGCTCAAAGATTTCAAGCGAAGGATTTCAAACTCACCGTATTAGAACTACCAAGTAAAGGAAGCCTATACTCATAGCTCGGAGTTTTTAGAGCGAATGATGCAAATACTCATAACTCAGGGTTTTGGAGAGAAAGGGGAAAATACCCGTAGCTCAAAGTTTTGTGGGGCAAATGAGGCAGATACTCATAGCTCCAAATTGTAGGGAGAGGAAGGGTGAAAAGTTCTATATAGGTGGAACTCGAAGCTCGGAATCTCATAATAGGGAAGTAGGACAAAATTAGTGCTTATGGTCTTTGCTTTATTCTTGTTCCACAAGTATAAGCAAAAAGGGGCAGCTGTAGACACTAAATTTAAATGCTCGAAATAAAATAAATCTACATTATCTTTTTTTTAAAATGCCCAAAAACCTTACCTTATACCCTAAGCCCAAAATTTCATGGCCCATTATATATAATTTTATATAGTAAAAAAATATATACAAAAAATAATAAAAATTCTAACTCCTTACTCACTAAGGCTTGGTTCTCATTGGATGAATCAATGCCTCATTTCCATTGGTTAAAAAAACTACTTGGTGACCAAGGTCTTAATTTTCATTGATTCTTATTTTAAAGGGATTAACCAAAAATGCCCTTCATTACATATATATACCCTAAGAAACTACCCTAAGGACTTTTTTTCTTGCATTCGCAAACAAACCCCCCACTGCCCTTTTCTTCATTTTCATTGTTTTTTATACCCTAAATTAAATGCCATTTTCCATTGTTTAAAGACCTAAACCCCCATTGCCATTTTTTTAGACCATTCAATTCCTTTGTCCACTATAATTTATCCTAATCGAAATCATTTTCTACCATTATTAAACCCTTGAATCGAACTTCTCAACCCCAACAACAACATGTGGAATTTGGTTGATCGAGCATAAATATTTGGGTTTGGGGTACATTCTTCACTTTTCTTTTTATTTATGTATAATCTTTTTTTATAGTTCAATGAAAATGTGGATGATTTTATTGGTAACCTTTGTTTTTTATTTTAGTCTTTTTTATGTGTTTTATTTTATTTTATTTTATTTTATTTGCTTGTGACATATATGTTATTTCACTTGTTGAATGTTGCTTAATTTATTATTAGCTTATTTACTTTATCATCATGATTTCATATTATCCCTTTATAATATATTTTTTTGTATATAGTATATAATATATAATTAAAATATTTTCTTAAAAGTATACTTGTGGTCTTTCATTTGGGTTTAGTTTAGTGGTTTAGGCTTTTTTATATTTTGGGCTTAGTGATTTAGGCTATTTTATGTTTAGGGCTTAGTGGTTTGTGCCTTCTTGTGTTTAGGACTTGCTTAGGTTAGAAGAGTTTTGAGTTTGATAGATTAATTCTTGATTAGAATTATGTGAAATTAATTTGACTAATTTAAAATTGTGTGCTCGTCTCATAGGGGCACGATCTTTAAATTAATTAGACTAATTTAGGCTTAGCTTAGAGCCTTAGATAGATTAAGGTTCAAATTGGTTTAGTGAATTTAAATTTACCTTTGGTTTATTGGGATAAATGTTAAGTTCTTTAAACTAGTTGGACATTTCTTAATTACTTTTAAGATAAAATTAACATGGAAATTAAATTGACATTTAAATTAAATCCATAATTAATTAATTCGATTTACTTTAAATAGTATTCTTGGCTTGTTGGAATACTAGTTTAAGATTGATCGAGTTAATTGTCACGTTACAAGATAAATTATAATTTATTAGGGTTCTCTAGCCTTTTGGGATTAATTGATTTAAGGTTAATACTAGAAGCACCTAATTAGTAACTAGATCACTAATTAAAATTCCATAATGAGGGCCTTTTAGGTTAGGACATTTAGTGGACCTTTGTATGTTTAATTTTCAAGTCTTTGTTTGACATTCATTTTATTTTTCATCATTTGGCTCATTTAGTTTACATGTTAATTAATTTAAAACATAAAAGGAAGTATTCATTAATTTCGATATTTGTGTCGTAACAGTTCGAGCTTAAAGGATGTTGATCAAATATTTAAATTAATCCTTACCGACTCAAGGTAAAATTAAAACTTAACCAAATTATTACATTATGTTTTAATTGCTTGCATCATGCATAAAGGTGATGTTCATGATTTGAACCATAAATTAACATGACAGTCAGGCTTATATGATGCCGGTTTAATCTATGGTTCGATGTATCGTCAATCTTATTAATTAAATGTCCAATTAATTTGAACCCACCAATTTTATAAAGCCTGTTCAATTAAGGTTAATTTTTAAATAAGGTCACCGAATTAAATTCCTTTCAAATTCTGACAATTTCCTTCGATTAAAATCAACAAATATGTTGGTACCGATTTTCGGGCGTGATCGGGGTGATAATCCTTCCCACACGTAACCAACTCCCAAGCCCTTTCAAAATGAATCTCTGGTTTTGTGGTGTCGGACCTACATTCTCCAAGTGGCGGTGGTGACTCCCAGTTTTCAATCAGTTTTCCAAAGAAAAAGATTTTTCAGAAGAAATCCCTTTAAACCAAGCTTACAAAGAAAGGATTTTTAGGATAACCCGTAGCGCAGAACTTATAATTTTTCTAAATTTTTTTCAAAAAACGTCGATTCAAGAAGACACAATGCAAATATCATGCAGGAGTTAGGGGGCACACCATTGAGAATTGCACCACATTCAAGAGTGTGGTAGGTGATTTAAGAAAGTCTAGAATTTTGTCATTTGATATGTCGGAAGATAAGGGAAATCCTCTACCAAATCACCAGAAAGCATGAGTTAATGCAATCATCATGGATGAGGTGGGTATGGGCTCCAATGGTGGCAGCTGGGATGCTAGAAGGAGAAGCCCAGGATCTGGAAATTGAAGATGGATTGTATTGTGAGTATTACAAGGAGAGAGGACATGGGATTGAATGTTGCTTAGAGTTCAAGCAGTTGGTCCAAAACAGGATGGATGAAAAAGAACTAGAGTTTCTTGAGAAAGAAAACAAGGAGTGCATGTTGGACATTTGCACATTAGAGAAGTCATCCTCCAGAAGAGATTATTTCGGAATGAAGCCTTTAGTTATTAAGGCTAAAGCAAGAGTTAGTGAGCCCGCAAGGGGTGTAATCCCGCGAATTATAATTAAGGCACCGACCCCATTTCTATATAAGGACAACAAGTAGGTCCCATGGAATTATGCTTGCACAGTGGCAGCCCCAGAAGGATCATTTGTTGAAGAGAAAACAAAAGAAGAATGTAGCGATGTCCTTTTTCGCTAAAAAAACGTAGATTTTTCGAAGAATGTTTGAAAGGTGTTTGATTTTTCGGATATAAAAACATTTATTCCGCGGGGTTTTAAAAAACCGCATTTTAAAAAAAATGGAGTCGCCACCGGCCACTTAGGTAGGCCGGACACCATAAAACCAGAGATTAAAAAAAAATGGGTTTGGGAGTCGGTTACGGATGGGGAAGGATTAGCACCCCCACACCGCCCAAAATTGGTACTTTAATAATTACCGCATTATTAATATTGGATTTTCCGGATTAAAGTGACGATTATTTTAAAATTCGGTCATAATTGCGAATAAATTTTAAGGGCCCCGTTATCTGAGAATAAACGCCCAACGACTATCACTACGCCTGATACTGGCCCCGTTTACGCTCGGATAAAAGGGCACCGCATTAACAATTTATATATCATATGCAATCTTAGTGACAAAAATATAAAAACATGGCAGATAATTTAAAGACAGTAAATATTCACATAACAGAATACCAATCTAACATAAGTAAAATACGTAATTAATACACACATATACATAACAAGCTTAATAGTAGATAAAAACAAATTTAACATGTCACAATAACAAGGCACGAATAAATATATGTATGGACAAAAGCATATACTTCGAGGAGACATACACATTATAAATAAAACACATTTCAACATATATAGAACAATATATTATATATAAAAAAGAAAATATACTAACACGTAACCTAAAAAGCCAAGAGAACATACACACATACAAAAATACAAAACATACCGTGTACGAGTCAACTAGAACATAACATGCTTAATACGAATAACCGAACAAAAAAGATACATAATCATTATAAACTTAACACATATACATATAAACATAAAAATACAAGGCATATACGAGGTATATATAATAAGACAAAAGACCACATTAACATATACGATTATAATACGAACATGAATATTTATATGGAAACGGGACTGAAATGAAAAGAAATAAAAGTCAGTGGCAGAAATTAAAGGGCAATAATATGTAATTTAAGGACGAAAGTGCAAAATAGACAGAACCTAAAAGGATCAAAACTATAATTGGACCAAGGGGCAGACCCGAAATGAAAAGTTCAAAAACGCGAGATGGTTCAAGGGGTAATTTTACCATTTAAAAATTGATTCGGTGTAATTTAGGGACTGGATTGCAAGATTTTGAAATACAAGGGGGACCAGAGTTGTAAATAAACCATGCGGCGAGATAGAAGTGAAAATATTGAAAGCGCGGGGGGATTTAGTACGTAATTTACCCATTTCACAAAATAATAACCCCTATAAAACCCCCTTTTTTAGGTCGGAACCAAAATTTCGGCCATTTCTCTCATTTTTTCAGTTTTATAATAACCTTCCCCTTTCATTTTCTCTCAACTCAATCCCATGAACACAAAATCCGGCGGCCGGTGAGCCTCAAAAAACACACCAAAATAACCCCCACCTTACCCTCGACACGGATCCTAACTTAGATTCAGTGAAAAAGCTTTCATTTGTCCTAGATCTAGGAAATACGAAACAAAAAAAAACCCCCTCTTTTTTTGTTTTTAACCCAAAACGAAGCCACAAAGGGGTCTCCCACTCCTTTCAGTTCACCACGTTCGGCTTGGGAAAACCGAAAAGGCTTATCACTGGTGAGGGGAGATCCACCAACGGCGAAGGTAACGACTTCTAACCCTCTTTTTTATTTATTTACTACCTATATTTTTTGTGTATGCATGCAACAAAAAAAAAGAAAGGAGACGAGTATTTACCACTGGACTGTTTTTTGTATTTTTTCTTTCGATTATAACTTGACTCGTTTGATTACAACTTGTTCGTTCTTACAAAATGATTTTTCATACATATATGCCTGTCTTTGGTTTGGTACAAGTAATATAATATTTGCTTCTTTTTCAGATCTGGACTGATAACTGACATATTTCTTTTCTTGCTGTGTTTTGACATGTCTGAGCGCGGTGGTTGAAGATCGGCATGGTGCAGCATGGTGGCGGTGTGGGGGTTCTGCCTTCGGCCAGAGGTGTTCTCGGCCGTTAGATCAGATCTGATCTAACGGTCGGGATGGCTTGAAGGATGGACGGCCCAGATGAAGCCTCGATTGGTGAAACGGCTCCAGATCGTGCCACGTGGGGCTCAACAGTTGAGGGGTCAGAGCGCGTGGGGCTCACGCACGCGTGGGATATCAAAGAGTCCGCGCATGGACCGCACGCGCGCGTGGCACTCAAACGGTCCAGACGTGTAGTGCACGCGGCTGGCAGATATTTTTGTTCCTTGCTTGGATCGTGGCCGTTGGATCAGATCTTGATCCAACGGCCCAAAGTCACCTGCACACAAAATAATTGTAATTAAATAGGGTTTGGGTTTGGGCCAACCGGGCATTGTAACAGTATTAGACTTGTAATTGGACTTGGACTGCAATTTATTTATTTGGGCTTAATAAATTTTTTTGGATTTTCATTTTATATTAGGCCGATAATATTAATATTAATAGTATAATTATAACAGCAATACACATACGATAATACAAACGTATACTTATGCAAACATTAATTAATATAACATACTAGCATATGTACATATAATCATACGCATAATTAACATAACATCTACACACATTAAACAAATACGCTCGTACTAAATATAGATGCATACGCGACACACGTATACTGTATTTAATACGTATACATACATAGTTTATAATATACATACACACACCACACCTTATATATATATTAGTAACACTTATGCACATAATAAACATATAGCATAGTATAATACAATGTATACATGTAACACTAGTATACTAATAATTATACTAATATGTATTTACAGATCATATAAAAATGAGTGATTACAGTTGCCCCTCTTTGCTTGTTCTCATGGAATGGGAACAAGGCAAAGATTTCATAAGCACTCATTTTTATCAGACTTCCCTGTTTGTAGCTTTGGAAACACGTGTTCTTTTGGAACTCTCCGCTCTTCCTTAGCTGAATCTTCAGGCTCTTATGTTATTCCTATATAGAGCTTCGTCACCTTCCGATCTTGGAGCTACAGGCTCTTCCTATATAGAACCCTTCACTCTAAAGCCTCGAGTTATGAGTTCCTTCTACATAGAACTTTTCACTTCGAGATAGTAAAGCTTGGAGTCCTTCCTATATAGAACTCTTCGCTTTTGGTTCTTTTTGAGATTCTGGATTTAGGGTTCTCCCTCTATGGAACCTTTCACTGGGGATTGAAAGCGTAGGCTTTTTTTTAACGAGACTGTTGCCATTTTTGGGCCTACGCTACTAAGGCTGCCGCATCATGCCCGAAGGACTTATTGATGGCCCAAAGGACTTAACATCGTGCCCGAAGGACTTACCGATGACCCGAAGGATTTAACATCTGGGTCTCACGCCGCTATGGCTGCCGTTCTTTCGGGACTCACGCCGCTATGCTGCCGCATCATGCCCGAAGGACTTACTGATGGCCCGAAGGACTTATCATCATGCTCGAAAGACTTACTGGTGGCCCGAAGGACTTAACATCATGCCCGAAGGACTTACCGATGACCTGAAGGATTTAACATCTAGATCTCACGCCGCTATGGCTGTCGTTCTTTCGGGACTCACGCTGCTAAGCTACCGCATCATGCCCGAAGGACTTAACGATGGCCCGAAGGACTTATCACCACGCTCGAAAGACTTACTGGTGGTCCGAAGAACTTAACATCGTGCCCGAAGGACTTACCAATGATCCAAAGGATTTAACATCTGGATCTCACGCTGCTATGGCTGTCGTTCTTTCGGGACTCACGCCGCTATGTTGTCGCATCATGCCCGAAGGACTTACTGATGGCCCGAAGGACTTATCATCATGCTCGAAGGACTTACTGGTGGCCCGAAGGACTTAACATCGTGCCCGAAGGACTTACCGATGACCCGAAGGATTTAACATCTGGGTCTCATGCCGCTATGGCTGTCGTTCTTTCGGGAATTCGGTAAATTCTTCGATAATTCTTCAAATACCTATTTAGGAAAAAGCAAAATTGACATGCCCCTATCTATATGATGCATGCAATGTCGTGCTTTCTTTCTCCTATTTTTATTTTTTCTTTGTTTCGTTTTCTCCTTTTTTATCCTCATATTCTCTCACTCTCTTTTCTTTTTCTTTTTATTGTTAGTCTTGTTTTAAAATCTTATGTCCTGAAAAGTCATTCTTCGGATTTCTCTATTTCTTTTCCTTTTGCGGTATGCTCAGTTTTGATCTTCATTTCTGTCAAATTTTGTTCAATGAGCATCCGCTCTTGTTCTTTTGCACGAGCACCTGCCTTTCTTCTTCGGGGTCTCTGCCTGCTTCACCAACAAACACTATATCATGCGTGTGCAGAGATTCTTACTATTCTTTCTGTTCTGCATTGCCCCATTCGATCGTGCTCGGCTACCTTCCAGTTCTTTTGGCCCAACATTCTGAGTATTTGTTAATTTCGACATCGGGGTGAGCAAAATGCTTCTTAACCTCAATCTTCTTGTTGCCTCTTGATGGACACCATTCATCGATTTCTGTGCTTTAATTCTTTGGAGACTCAATGTTTACTTTTTACCATCCACACTCTTTGTAACTCATTCTTGTCCTGTTTCGTCCTTCATTTTCTTGAACCAAACAAGGCATCGTGGCTGGAATTCGCTTCTTGTTCTTGAGCTGTCCGACACCTATGCTTCTGTCATCATCTTCATTCTATGCATTGTGAGGTCGTTTCTGGTTAGGGGCTCCAATAGTATCCGCAACCTTGTGTTCTGGATCTTACCCCTGAAGTAATACATGGAAATCTTCGTTGCTTTAACTTGTCAATTTGCTGATTGGTGTTCCACGGAAGGACATCATTTAGATTAACATACAAGATTTTGAAAACACAACATAGGAGCTCTGGATATCATGTGCAAGAGTGGCTTAGATTCAACCATTTGGTAATTCAGAGATGTGAAGTCTTCCCTGGTGACTCGGTTCATCCTCATGATTACTGCGTTGCTGCAGAGTACTACTCTTTCTCAATTCTCATTATCTACTCCGCCCCCAAAAGGGCAGGCTTGTATAACCAATTGAGCGCATAAATATTACTCTAGGAATAGAGTTCTGGGTGGTGCGAGTTTTAATTTTTCCTGTGATATCGCCTATTTTCTTTCTTTTCTTTTCTTTTCTCATTTTTTCATCTTTTCATCATTTTTTGTTTTTGTTTTTTTGTTTTTTTTCGCTTTTATCATTATTTGAGGAAATCAATTCGTCACAGTCCTTTGTCTTGAGGACAACGATGGAGCAAACAACACTGCCCCAAGTTACTCGGCATAGTCACGATTTGAAAATATTACCATCACTCATGAAGCTAAGGTTTCTTGAATTGGATGATGTATCTCCACCCTATCGCTTCAGCGGAGTGCCCCAAAAGTTCCATACTCTTATCCGAACAAGCCTATTACCAGGTTTCGAACATAGGAGTACCTTTTTTATTATTATTTCCTCCTTCTTTATTTTTCATTTCTTTCTTTTTCGTTCTTCTCTTTTTCTTCAATTCACCCCATTTTTAATTCTTATTTTTATTTCTTTACTACCTAAAAGATTATGCCTAGAGTTTCAATTTCAAGCAACTCTACATGGTTGACATTTAGAGCTTTTTCGTCCTTGAACATCATCGAAAGAGTAATAATCTCGCTTTGCTGACCAGAGTCCGGTGGGGAAGATCACACATCATCGTTGTCACGACATCTATCTAATGTCATATCTTGCAATTGATATCCAGCGTCCTACAACGGCGAGAAAAAATCTATGTGCTTTCAAAAACATTATATGTTAAGCGAAATGTGTTCTTTATTGAAAATAAAAATCAACAAACATGCCCCATCACAAAAGATCTTTGCCACATGGGGGCCACGAAGAGTTGATTCCTTGTATTACTTCAGGAAGGTATTTTAACGTAGGGACATCTCTGGCTTCTTTAGCACTATGTAGACTTGCCCCTCATTCTTGGTCTTCCACTGCTTGATCAGCTCTTGTGTCAGGGTTCCATCATTGACCAGCTTCTTGATTTCCTCCAATAAAGGTCTACATCTTCTGGTGGAATGCCCTGGTGCCCCCATATGGAATTCGCATGTGCTACTCGAGTAAAAACTATGGGCATACGGATCAGGTGCAATTTTCATCGGTCTAGGAACAAGATAGTGACCCTCTACCAGATGAGGCCAAATGTCTGAGATAGATGTTCCAAACACTTCCAAATTTGCGCTTGTCCGAGGAATTTTCCTTGATGACCCCGATTTGTCAGTCTGTCTCCTTCTTTTACGGCCACGCGAACCTTGGAGATGACACTCATTTACCTATCCATCCTTATCTATCTTATCTTCGATTTGGTCCTTAGACTTAGACCCCAATTTTCCTTCTTTGACTGCGTATTCTATCCTTTCTCCAATCGTCATGAAATCTTCGAATCTGTTTCTCGATTTTTCCAACATCACATCGAAGAAAAAAGAGGGAAGCATTGCATGGAACAATGGAGTCAACTCTTCTTCTGCTATAGGAGGCTGGACTTGGGTCGCCAAACATCGCCACCTTAATGCATATTCCCTGAAGCTTTCACTTGGCCTCATTTTCTCATTCTGAAGAAACTTGTGACAAGGTGCTAAATCTAGAGCATATTTATATTGACTCAAGAAAGCATTAGCGAGGTCACCCCATGACCTAACTTGGTCTCTGTTCAAACGGTTATACCACACTGTTGCAGGTCCCGTAGGCTATCATGGAAGTGGTGGATCAATAATTCTTCATTCTTCATGTATCCTTCCATTTTTCAACAGAACATGGTTAAGTGAATCTTCGGGCAGCTGGTTCCGTCATATGCGCAAATCTGGGAACCTTGAAATCCGGAGGAATGACCAAATCAGGGACTAGGCAGAGTTCCCTCGTATTGAAAACATTTATCTTCTCTTTCTTCTTAAGCTCTTTCTCGATTTTTCCTTCTAACTGGTCAAGCCTCGACTCTTCAGTTCGTTCCATTTTCCGATTAATTCACACACACTGACATCGAACCCCAAGTATTAAATGATGAAGTGTCATATGATGATAAAATTATTAAACAATGCACAGGACGTGATGCAAATGCAATGCATGAATGCAATAAAGCATCGATTCCGCAAGTGATTTGTCCCTATAGGACATTTTTCATTCAGACCAAAAGGTTTCATTACATCCGGTATTAGGGTTTTACAGATAGCGGTGAGCCCTGGCACCTAATGTCTTGACCTCATTCAACAGTCCCGTCAGCTTTCCTTCACGGTCCAATGCTGGATCCATATTCTAGTTTATTGGTGCTGCTGCATCGGCTAGATCTGCTACCTGTTGAGCTACTTGTCGGGCTTGAGTCGTAACCCTCTTAATGTCCCAGTCTTTCTCCCGTATTGTTTGCTCGGCCTTTTGTAGCTTAACGGTCATTGCCCCAGCACGGATCTCACTGGTACGTAAAGCTGTCTCGAGCCTCGCTATCTGTTCTTTGAGTGCTGCGTTTTCCATTTGAAAGGCTTGTGATTCATTCCTTTCCTGCTGCAGACTTGATTTCAGGATATCTTCCATGGCCAGACTGCTTTCCATGGCCAGACTTTATTCTTACTATTCTTGCATTTCTGCTTCCAGCGTTCTAAACCGTTCCTCAGCTGAATCATACCATTGACCCACTCTTCCGCGGTGTCACCCAGACCGAAACTCTTGAATTCAAAGTGCAGCTTCTGGTACTCGTCTTGTACATTCTTTAATTTCATGCTCAGATTGTGCCTCTCATGCTCGAGCTGGCCGCGCTTGCGTGCAAGTTCATCTTCTGAGACGCTTTTATTCTTGACTCCTAACTTTATCCCGCTTGAGTGACCCACTTCTGTGTTACCCAAACCTTGGGCTGGGTATTGTCCCTCCTTCGACTTTGCCCCTCGGGCAACGGCTGGCTGGCTGAAGAATCGGGGTTGTCCATCTTCGAAACCCAAAATTCCCATTCTGATAAGATCTCGAACTCTGTCCTTCAGGGCCCTACAATTTCCAGTGTGATGACTCGAATCGCCTATGTGGTAGCCGCACCAGACACGACTGTTGTAATCCTTAAGATAAGGAGGTTTTCTTGGTACAGACTTCACTGGTATGATAAGGTTCCTTTCGACAAGCAACATAAGTAACTCGGTGTATCTCATGGGTATAGGATAATGCTTTCTGATGTCATTAGATTCTCGAACTTCCCCTGGTTTTGCCTCTGTTCCCTGGGTATCTACCCAAATATGCTACTTGTCTGCTTCTTGAGATTGATCACAAAGGGATTTGATTTGTCATATTTAAAGGTGTTGTCTGTTTTGATATTCTAAGCATTCTGTTCCACATTCTGCTCCCCGATCGAATCTTTTCTGAGTTCGACATGCTGCTTGCCTTTCATCATGGCATTCATCTGGTCCATCATCTCGGACATCTGCTTCTTTAGTTCTTGTATTTCATCTTGTTTGTTACCAGGATTGACACTGCTTACCGAATCTGTTCTGGAGTCCTTGAATGATTCTTCTTCAGCTGTCCCTGGTCTAGTCTCGGGATGGAACTCTGGAATTGGACCCCCTTCTTTCAGGTCAAAGAACCTTTGGTCCATCATGAACAATCTTCTATTATGGGAGAAATCACTCGGGAATCAATGCCCACTGTAATGCGAATGCAATGGTATGCAAAAACAAAGCAAAAAGAAAACAAGTCAGTACCGGACAAAAATGATAAGTACATAATAAAAGGGCAAATTAAATGCGATAAGCAAACAAGGCAATCTTATTTACATTCCATCTAAGACACCTAGGTTATCCGCATGGCTCTAATAGGGTAGGTTTCTATGTATTCTCTACATGCAGTCTTGGTTCTAGGAGATACCCGAATTGTCCTTGCTGTCCTCTACTAAGAGTAGCAAGGCCCCCGATCATCACCCATTATAGGCTCCTTTCAACCGGGTTCAATTCAGGGGGACCCATTCGCTTATGCCCGTACGAAGGAACGATATCCTTATGAAAGCATAAGGTACTCGAGCCCCGAAGGTACTTGCTAGGCCCATACGGGAGAACGATATCTCCACGAAAGCATTAACATTTTCCCCCCCACTTAAAAAAAAAACGGGTTTATATGCCATATTTTAAATGCGTTAAAATAAACGCACAATTATAACCGAATGTTAATTTAATAGTCACTTTAACCCAGAATTTCTAATATTAATAAAGCGGTAATTATTTTAAAAGCTTGACTCTCATTTGTTTTTGAAAAACAAAAGAATTGTCCCCAGCGGAGTCGCCATCTGTAGCGATGTCCTTTTTCGCTAAAAAAAAGTGGATTTTTCGAAGGATGTTTGAAAGGTGTTTGATTTTTCGGATATAAAAACGTTTATTCCGTGGGGTTTTAAAAAACCGCATTTTAAAAAAAATAGAGTCGCCACCGGCAACTTAGGTAGGCCGGACACCATAAAACTAGAGATTCAAAAAAAATGGGTTCGGGAGTTGGTTACGGATGGGGAAGGATTAACACCCCCACACCGCCCAAAATTGGTACTTTAATAATTACCGCTTTATTAATATTGGATTTTCCGAATTAAAGTGACGATTATTTTAAAATTCGTTCATAATTGCGAATAAATTTTAAAGGCCCCGTTATCCAAGAATAAACGCAGAACCACTATCACTACGCCTGATACTGGCCCCGTTTACGCTCGGATAAAAGGGCACCGCATTAACAATTTATATATCATATGCAATCTTAGTGACAAAAATATAAAAACATGGCAGATAATTTAAAGACAGTAAATATTCACATAACAGAATACCAATCTAACATAAGTAAAATACGTAATTAATACATACATATACATAACAAGCTTAATAGTAGATAAAAACAAATTTAACATGTCACAATAACAAGACACGAATAAATATATGTATGGACAAAAGCATATACTTCGAGGAGACATACACATTATAAATAAAACACATTTCAACATATATAGAACAATATATTATATGTAAAAAAGAAAATATACTAACATGTAACCTAAAAAGCCAAGAGAACATACACACATACAAAATACAAAACATACCGTGTACGAGTCAACTAGAACATAACATGCTTAATACGAATAACCGAACAAAAAAGATACATAATCATTATAAACTTAACACATATACCTGTAAACATAAAAATACAAGGCATATACGAGGGATATATAATAAGAAAAAAGATCACATTAACATATACGATTATAATACGAACATGAATATTTACATGGAAACGGGACTGAAATGAAAAGAAATTAAAGGGCAATAATATGTAATTTAAGGACGAAAATGCGAAATAGACAGAACCTAAAAGGATCAAAACTGTAATTAGACCAAGGGGCAGACCCGAAATGAAAAGTTCAAAAGCGCGGGATGGTTCAAGGGGTAATTTTACCATTTAAAAATTGATTCGGTGTAATTTAGGGACTGAATTGCAAGATTTTGAAATACAAGGGGGGACCAGAGTTGTAATATACCATGCGGCGAGACAGAAGTGAAAATATTGAAAGCACGGGGGGATTTAGTACGTAATTTACCCATTTCACAAAATAATAACCCCTATAAAACCCCCTTTTTTAGGCCGGAACCAAATTTTCGACCATTTCTCTCATTTTTTCAGTTTTATAAACCTTCCCCTTTCATTTTCTCTCAACTCAATCCCATGAACCCAGAATCCGGCGGCCGGCCCCGCTAACCGGCGCCGGCGAGCCTAAAAAACACACCAAAATAACCCCACCTTACCCTCGACACGGATCCTAACTTAAATTCAGTGAAAAAGCTTTCATTTGTCCTAGATCTAGGAAATACGAAACAAAAAAAACCCCTCTTTTTTGTTTTTAACCCAAAATGAATCCACAAATGGGTCTCCCACTCCTTTCAGTTCACCACGTTCAGCTTGGGAAAGCCGAAAAGGCTTATCACTGGTGAGGGGAGATCCACCGACGGCGAAGGTAACGACTTCTAACCCACTTTTTTATTTTTTTACTACCTATCTTTTTTGTGTATGCATGCAACAAAAAAAAAAGAAAGGAGACGAGCATTTACCACTAGACTGTTTTGTGTATTTTTTCGATTATAACTTGACTCGTTCGATTACAATTTGTTCGTTCTTACAGAATGATTTTTCATACATATATGCCTGTCTTTGGTTTGGTACAAGTAATATAATATTTGCTTCTTTTTCAGATCTGGACTGATAACTGACATATTTCTTTTCTTGCTGTGTTTTGACATGTCTGAGCGCGGTGGTTGAAGATCAGCATGGTGCAGCATGGTGGCAGTGTGGGGGTTCTGCCTTTGGCCAGAGGTGTGTTAGATCAGATCTGATCTAACGGTCGAGATGGCTTGAAGGATGGACGGCCCAGATGAAGCCTCGATTGGTGAAATGGCTCCAGATCGTGCCACGTGGGGCTCAGCAGTCGAGGGGTCAGAGCGCGTGGGGCTCACGCACGCGTGGGATATCAAAGAGTCCGCGCGTGGACCGCACGCGCACGTGGCACTCTAACGGTCCAGACGTGTAGTGCAAGCGGCTGGCAGATATTTTTGTTCCTTGCTTGGATCGTGGCCGTTGGATCAGATCTTGATCCAACGGCCCAAAGTCACCTGCACACAAAATAATTGTAATTAAATAGGGTTTGGGCCAACCGGGCCTTGTAATAGTATTAGACTTGTAATTGGACTTGGACTGCAATTTATTTATTTGGGTTTAATATATTTTTTTGGATTTTCATTTTATATTAGGCCGATAATATTAATATTAATAGTATAATTATAACAGCAATACACATACGATAATACAAACGTATTCTTATACAAACATTAATTAATATAACATACTAGCATACGTACATATAATCATACACATAATTAACATAACATCTACACACATTAAACAAATACTCTCGTACTAAATATAGATGCATACGCGACACACGTAAACCGTATTTAATACGTATACATACGTAGTTTATAATATACATGCACATACCACACCTTATATATATATATTAGTAACACTTATGCACATAATAAACATATAGCATAGTATAATACAATGTATACATGTAACACTAGTATACTAATAATTATACTAATATGTATTTACAGATCAGATAAAAATGAGTGATTACAAAGAACCAATCAATGAAGTGAGTCATTTTACGATGAGTGGAAGGCTCTATTCCAAACAAATAGCAGAAGATAGATATGCAGTACAAAGAAAAGCTGCTATTGAAGAGTCGGAAAAAGAAGATGATAGAGATTTCTTCAAAGAAAAGTCAACAGTATACCACAAGCAGTGAAGGAGTTAGAGGCTCAAGAATTTTTGAAGATTCTAAAACACAACGAGTATAGTGTGGTAGAGCAACTCCATAAGCTCCCAGCTTGAATCTCCATGTTATCTATCTGTTGTTAAGTTCTGAGGGCCACCGTGAGGCCTTGCTGAAGATTTTGAATCAAACGTTCGTATCGAAGGAGATCACAACGGCAAGATGGATATATTAGTCGGTAACATTGTTGTCAACAACTTTATTTTGTTTAATGATGAAGAAATATCTAGAGAAGGAAGGGGGTCATGTAAAGCTTTACACATCACCACAAGATGCAAAAAATATATGCTACCGAGCGTTCTTATTGATAATGGGTCGGCCCTGAATGTTCTACCATTAGCAACGCTGAAAAAGCTGCCTATAGACAGCTCTCATATGAGAGCCTATCAAAATACAAGAGCAGAGCGTTCGACAAAACTCAGAAAAAAATGTCTTGGGTAAAATTGAAGTGCTTTTGCATATCAGACCATCGACCTTTGATGTTGAGTTTGTGGTCATGGACATTAGGCCCAGTTATAGATGCTTGCTTGGGCGCCCATGGGTTCATACAGTAGGAGCGGTCTACCTTACATCAGAAGTTGAAATTTGTGATGGATGGCCAATTGATAACTGTAGGTGCATAGGAAGAAATCATTGCATCGGTAACTACTGATGCACTCTTTATTGAGATTGATGAGGGTGCGCTTGAGTGTCACTTTAGGACACTAGAGCTAGTCAATGCGACCTTTGTCACTGAAGGGACTAGGGTGCCTGAACCATAATTATCCAACTGCACAAAGATGCAAGTTAAACAAACTCTAGGAAAAGGAGCTGAAGTTGGAAAATGATTTGAAAAGAGACACCAAAGGAGGCTGTTTTCTGTGGTAATCCCATCAAGGAAGGATCAGTTTGGCTTGGGATTCAAACCCAACAATTGGAAAAGGAGGGCAGAAATAAGGAAACACCATGAAATAAGACAGGAAAGGCTGAAAAAGAGGAAATCGAGTGGGAACCGATGACATTTCCACCCCTGAGACATAACTTTAGATTCAAGGGCCTGCTGGATCCAAGTGCTCCAGTTGATAAGGAAGAGAAAGGAAAGAATGATTTGTGTGAAGCGTTTGAAAAGCTGAGCATCAACACCGTGACAGACGAGGAAGAAGATAACAATTACCTGTCCAAGATTTGCCCCTGCTCTGAACTTGACAACTAGACTGCTGAAGAAATTCTTGTAGTCTTTGAGACAATTTTGGAGTAATCCTCAAAACCCACCCTTTTGCCTTTAGATCCGAAGACAATTAGGGATCTTATGTAAAGGGTCTATGTCAAACTTTACAATTTAAATTTCAATAAAGATGCATTCTCTTTCTTCCAACAAATCTTGTATGGAAAACTCTTCCCATAAATAAAACTTAAAGTTAAAACTCTTATGAGACTGCTGAACAAATCTTTGTCCCTTTTCTTTGCAGGTCTTCAGATATCAATGACTTAAATGACTCTCAGTCCGACGCTGAAGTTGACTTTGAATTACCTTTATGCTTAGAAGAAGTTGATGATGTTGATAATGAAGAAGAATATGACTTGCCCAGAGAATTGCTCAAGATGGTAGAAGGAGAGGAAAAACAGATTCTCCCGTACAAGAAAGAGTTAGAAATACTGAATCTCGGTACTGAAGAAGAGAAACGAGAGGTGAAGATTGGTCATATCAAGACATGCCGGATCTCGACACTAACATCATTGTACATCGGCTTCCAATAAAATTAGGATGCGAGCCTATAAAGTAGAAGCTTATGAGGATGAAAGTAGATATTCTCCTAAAAATCAGGGATGAGGTAAAGAAGCAGTTTAACGCAAGATTTTTAGAGGTAGCTAAGTATCCAGAATAGGTGGCCGACATTGTCCTAGTTCCCAAGAAAGATGGAAAAGTACGTATATGCGTTGGGTATAGGGATCTCAATAGAGCAAACCCCAAAGACAATTTCCCGTTACTACACATAGACACGTTAGTGGATAACACGGCTGGACATGCCCTTTTCTCTTTCATGGATGGGTTTTTCGAGTATAACCAGAGTAAAATATGCACAAAAGATATGGAAAAGACCATCTTCATAACACTTTGGGAAACCTTTTGTTATAAAGTAATGCACTTTGGTCTAAAGAATGCAGGGGCAACTTACAAAAGATCCATGGTCACTCTTTTCCATGACATATTGCATCAAGAAATAGAAGTCTATGTAGATGATATGATCACCACATCTCGATCTGAAGAGGAGCATTTGGTGAATTTAAAGATACTCTTTCAAAGGCTAAGGAAGTTCCAGTTAAAGCTTAACCCAAACAAATGTACATTTGGGGTCACATTAGGAAAATTATTGGGCTTTGTGGTGAGCAGGAGAGGAATTGAGATTGATCCGGACAAAATTAAGGCCATACAAAAGCTCCCACCACTTGAAACATAGAAGGAGGTTCGGGGTTTCCTGGGGAGGTTAAACTACAACGCCCATTTTATCCCCCAGTTAACTGATAAGTGTGATCCAATTTTTAGACTACTCACAAAGAATAACTCATGGACATGGAATGAAGAATGCCAGACGGCTTTAGAAATGATCAAAGAGCAGTTAACCTATCCTCCCGTATTAGTACCACCTATTTTGGAGAGGCCCTTAATCCTTTATTTAACGGTGCATGAAAATTCTATGGGCTGCGTATTAAGGCAACATGATGATACTGGAAGAAAAGAAAAGGCGATATATTACCTGAGCAAGAAGTTCACTGATTGTGAAACCAGATATTCCTCAATTGAAAAGCTATGTTGTGCTTTGGCATGGGCAGCTAAAAGGCTCAGGTAATATATGTTATATCACACTACATGGCTAATCTCGAAATTGGATCCTTTAAAGTTCATGATGGAAGCTCCAGCCTTATCGTGAAGATTAACACGTTGGCAGATGTTACTATCAGAGTTTGATATCTAGTATGTAAGCCAAAAAGTAATAAAAGTGAGTGCCATAACTAATATTTTTGCAAGTCAAGTCTGTGATGATTATGAAGCATTGAATTCTAATTTCCCTGATAAAGACTTGATGTGTATCTCAGAAGATGATGAGGCTGCAATAGAATCTTGGGTTATGAACTTTGATGGTGCAGCAAATGCATAAGGACGAGGTATATGGGCAGTTTTTGTTTTGCCAAAAGGAGATTATTACCCTTTTAACAGTCGATTAAGATTCTTTTGCACTAATAACATGGCAGAATACGAGGCTTGTATAATGGGTCTAAGAGAGGCTATGCAAAGGAAAGCCCGTACTTTAAGAGTTTTTGGGGACTCTGCATTGGTCATTTATCAGATACGTGGCGAATGGGAGACAAAAGATGCAAAGTTGGTAGAATACCACAAGTTGGTCCTTGAGTTGACCAAAGAATTTGTTGAGATCACTTTCAAATATCTCCCCAGAGAAGACAACCAAATGGCTGATGCTTTAGCTACTTTAGTGGCCATGTTTAAAACATGTGAAGATTCTAAGATGATGCCCATCAGGCTACATATGCTAGACTCCCCTGCCCATTGTTATGATGTGGAAAAATAAATAGATGGATTACCATGGTACCATGACATCTTGCAATATGTAAAATCTCAGCAGTACCCATCACAAGCTATAGAGAATGAAAAGAAAATGATCAAGAAGATGGCATCAGGGTATATCCTCGATGAAGAAATTTTATACAAAAGAAGTCGTGATCAGTTGCTTTTGAGATGTGTGAGTGCAAAGGAAGCTCAATTAATTATGGAAGAAGTTCATGAAGGAGTTTGTGGAACCCATCCCATTGGCTTCACCATGGCTAGAAGAGTCATGCGTCTTGGATATTTCTGGTCAACCATGGAAGGTGATTGCATCAACTACTCTCGTAAATGCTATAAATGCCAGATCTACTCGACAAGGTTTATACGCCACCTCAATCTCTTCATGTTATGTTAGCATCCTGGCCTTTCTCCATGTGGGGCATCGATTTCATTGGTCAGATTCACCCCAAGGCGTCAAACGAGCATTGTTTTATCTTGGTAGCCATTGATTATTTCACAAAATGGGTAGACGTAGCTTCTTATGCAAACGTCACCAGATCTATAGTTTGCAAGTTTTTGAAAAAGGAAATCATTTGTTGATATGGCTTGCCTGAAAGTATCATCACTAACAGCGCCTCCAATTTGAATAACAAGATGATAAGTGGAGTCTGTGAGCAGTTCAATGTCAAACATCATAATTCTGTGGTATGTCACCCGAAGATGAATGGGGTAGTGGAGGCTGCGAATAAGAATATCAAGAAGATAATTGCAAAATTGATTGATACCTATAAAGATTGGCACGATAAGCTACCGTTTGCCTTATACGCCTATCGAACCGCAGTACGAGTCTCTACTAGGGCAACACCATTTTCATTGGTGTACGGAATAGAAGTTGTATTACCAATTGAAGTTGAAATACCATCGCTCTGTGTCTTAATGGAAGCAAAGTTGGAAGAAGCAGAATGAGTTCAAGCAAGATATGATCAGTTGAACTTAATTGAAGAGAAAAGATTGAAAGCACTGTGTCATGGGCAAAAGTACCAAAGAAGGATGATAAGGGCTCACGAGAAGAAAGTTCGCCCGAGAGAATTTAAAGAAGGTGACTTAGTGTTGAGGAAAAAACTACCAATTCAAAGTGATTCCCGAGGAAAATGGGCACCTAATTGGGAGGGGCCTTATATTGTAACAAAAGTTTTCTCAGGATGTACATTAATTTTGGCTGAAATGGATGGAGATGAACTTCAGAGTCTGATAAATCAAATTCAGTCAAAAAGTATTATGTCCAAAGAAGAAAAAAAAAAAAAAGAAAGAAGAAAAAAGAAGAAAAGAAAAAAAAAAAAAAAAAAAAAAAAAAAATGGGGGGTTCAAAATGAAAACCCGCAAAGGGCATTTTGAAACCAAAGGAGGACCTAAGTAGAAAACCCACAAAGGGCATCTTAGGTAGTTGATAACCAGTGAAATTTTCTTGGGAATATAACGCAGACTAGTTATATACTTTCTCGCATTGTCACCATTATCGAAGTCTGCTCAGCATGGGTAACATTCAGGACATCCTAAGGTGTTTCGACATGAGGAGTTTTGGTCATTGATATTTGAACGCTTGTAATCTCTTTTTTGTTTGCCACAATATTGATAAAGTTTTGTTTCTTAGCCTTCCTTTCTTTGTTTAGACCATCTCCCTTTTTCGTATAAGCATCTTGCATTGAAATGAGAATTAATAAAATTGACATTACTTAAAACATACAAAATTTTTTGGGCATTACTTTGAAATTTGTTTTAAAATGGTATTGGAACAATGAGGTATTCCGTGGTTATGTTCAGAGCTTAGGGCATAAAGAGAAGCAAACATATAAAGAGATTCAAGATGGAAATAGGTTTTGCTGCAAAGATTTTCATTCGATGATCTTTGCGGAGGCAAGAATTAGAGAACCCTCAAGAGATGTTTTGACATTACCCTAAGGCAGCATGTTGAAAAACAGAGATGTTTGCACAAGGAAGTTTGTTTTCTACAACAATGAGAACAATTTTACAGACATTGGAGGAAATAGCTAAGGATATAAGACATTAGGAGAACAACATGATTCTAGGAAGCTTGTCACTGAACATTGATGTATCAACTACAATGGAGGTTTGACAAAGGCTAAAAGAGTGTTGAAGAATATGAGGATGAAGTTAGTCCTTCCAACCAGGAGTATAAGATAACTGGATTGAGCAAGCAAATGTACAAAGGATCATATATTCTCTATGAAGCAAAGAAGTACTAAGAATGAGAATGGTGAAGCAGAGACGATGGAGATGACTATCTATGATTATTTTGTCAATCATCATAGCATACAGTTGCAATATTCAGATGATTTCCCATGCATTAATAATGGCAAGCCAAAGTACCCTCCATATATCCCCACGGAGTTTCACTCTTAGGTGTCCTAGCAACACTATACACTTCGCAAAGAGCTTCCCTGGTTGAAAAATCAAGGCAGAAGTCAGAGGAAAAGATGAATGTAGCTGTGGCATTAAACCTATGGTACAACATGGTGGTGTTTTGGGGAACTCCAATTTCACCCAAATCGAAGGACGTGTCCTACAGTCCCTAATGTTAAGAGTAGGCAATGGTGAAGATTTCTTTCCAAGGAATGGTCGATGGAATTTTAACAACAAGAAAATGGTGAAGTCAACTAGTGTTGAAAGATGGGCTGGGGTAAACTTACTTGCTCATTGTGATCCTAATAACATGGTCAAAGCCTTTTAGTGTAGAGAAATGAAAGGAAATCATATTGTTTCTTCTGATGGGATGGACCAGAATAAAGACTTACCATTTGTTGCTAGAGTTGAGAAAATGTTTGAGATGATATGATTCAAGAAAACTAATTCTGATAAAAGGATTTTAAAAAGAAAAAGAGACATGTATTCATGTTTTAGACATCCTTAGGGGCATGATCATCATAACTACATCAAATGTCAGTTTTTTTACAGGTGTGAAAATTTTTTTGCAAAAGAACATGCCTAGCCGTTCGGGCATTTGGAGAATGGAACCCGCTTATCCATCCAAGCATAAGGAGGATGGAACATTTTTCAATATGCTTATCTATTCAAGCATGAGGAGAATAGAACTTGCCTATCCGTTCGAGCATCAGGAGAATGGAATCTTATCTACTCAAGCATGAGGAGAATAGAACCTGCCTAACCGTTCGGGCATCAGGAAAATGGAATCTGTTTATCTATTCGAGCATAAGGAGAATAGAACATGCTTATCCATCCAAGCATAAGGAGGATGGAACCATTTTCAATCTTCTTATCTATTCAAGAATGAGGAGAATAGAACTTGCCTATCCATTCGGGCATCAAGAGAATAGAATCTGCTTATCTATTCAAGCATGAGGAGATTAGAACTACCTATCCATTCAGGCATCATGAGAATGGAATCTGCTTATCTATTCGAGCATAAGAAGAATAAAACCTGCTTATCTATTCAAGCATAAGTAGAATAGAACCTGCATATCCATTTGGGCATTTGGAGAATGGAACCCGCTCATCTATTCAAGCATATGGAGAATAGAATCCGCTTGTCTCTTCAGGCATCGATGGTTTGGTAATTGGTGAAAATTAGTGTCCTTTTGTTCTTTGTTCTATTCTTGTTTCACGGGAATAACCAAAGAGAGGCAGCTGTAGTCACTGAATTTTCACCTAACTTTTTTACTTTCATTGTATTATAACTATGTCATTTCCGGTTTAGTAGTATTGTATTGGTGTTATTACATCGTTAGTGTTACATCATAATTAGTACAATTGCTATATGTTAGTGTAATAAAATATTAACGTAGTAATTAGTATTAGAATTATCTAGGTGTCGTATAATATTGTTAATATACTTAGTGTATTATAGTTAGTATAATTGTTAGTATAAATGGTTAGTATAAACCCAAAATATAAAAATACACAACCCATTTGTATTTACATTAAAAGGTCCATTAGAAAAATAATAAAAAGTCCATTAAGAAAACCCATTACACTAAAACTTGTTTGTTTAAAATATATACATAAAGAGGGCATGTTCGGACCGTTTCTAATGAAAAAAACTGAAACTCTAATGTTCTTCCTTTACTCCTTGCGCAGCCGAAGGGCAGCCGTTGGATCTAGGATTGATCCAACGGCACAGATCACGTCAGCTGGGGATGATATAACACCGCATCCTTCATAACCGATAGATCATATTATGATCTAAAGGTCCAGATCGCTCCAGAGCAAGGCACGCGGATCACCACTCGGGCGTGACAACCACGTGCACGACGTTTCGACTTTGACCGATCGTTTCGTCTTCTTCGGTGAGCACCCGAGCTAATTCTGCCACCAATCCACCCTTTGTCGGCATCCCTCTCAGCATTTGTAAGCCACTAGAAACATGAAAAAGATGAATAATGGTTAAATCCCTAAAATACAACACGTGCTAATCCCTAAATCGAAGCTTAGGCCAGATTCAAGCTGCAATCGGATTGAGACTGTGAAAAAAGGCAATAAGCTTAAAATCAGAGCGAAATAAGAGCAAATGGGGAAGATATTCAGGATTCAACTAAAGAAGCAAGCTTTCTGGTAATTTTTCTTCTTTTTGTTTATATTTCAAATTCAACTAAAGAAAAGGGAAGTTTTTACCTCAATTTTATGTAGCACAGCTACAAATTTTGTTTTGATGTAACTCCGGAGAGGAAAAAGCTTGATTTGGGTTTCCAAAATCTGGAAAATGGGTGGTTTCTAGGAATTTTACCGTTGGCAACGGCGGCCGGCACCGATGGAAGGTGGCCGGCACGACAGAGTTCCAGAGAATTTTGATAGAACTGGTTTTGATCTGTTTTAATAAAAAAGGAAGAATGTTTTTTGTTTCTGATAAAGGCTTTATAAACCAACCCGAGACCCGACCCATACCCACTTGTCAACCCGCGCCCTTCTTTCCCGGGCCTTATACCGCAACCCTTCAGTTTTCAATCTTTTTAATTTCGTCCTTTTTCTTTAAAATTGACCACCAAACTTCACTCTTATTTCAAATTTAACCTTCACATTTTGCTTTTTTTCAATTCAATCCCTAATTTTGATTTTATATTTTAAAAATAAAAGCAAAATATTTCTTTTCTTTATTTTAAGATTTAGCATTTATTTAGTTGTTTATTTTAACTTAAATAATTAGTTGTTTCTTGTTTTCTTATGTAAATATGTGTATGTGTGTTAAAACCCTAGGGTTGGGTTCTTTGAAAGCTTAGAATAGAAACTTGTATGATGAAAAATGTTCTTCATGTTTTGAAATAAAATACACTTTAAATATCATAACCTTAATAATTAAAACAAATTTAGACTTTTCTTTAAGGTTTAATCACTAATTAGGACTCAATTAAAAGAATTTAACACGCTTAATTTTCTTGTTGATTTGTTAAAAAATGAAAACTTAATTAATGCGGTGTCTTATCAAGCGAGATTGACAGGTTAGCGTCGGGAAGTGTTGCGGTGATTAAAGTTCATTTCCTGGTCGATAAGACTATTAAAATAGATTTATATTCACTAAGCGGACAAATAAATTGAAATTTTGTGAACTTTCAATTCTAGTTTTCAAAACACTTTTTGAAATTAATCAGGTACCAATTTTTGGGCGTTGTGGGGGTTCTAACCGTTCCCCACACGTAATCAACCCCCAAACTGTTTTCTCTAGATTTTGTGGACCACAATTGTTGTTTAAATAAATGAAATGTTTTATTAAAACAACCCTTATTTTAAAAGTGGTCCAATCACACTTTTTTCAAAAAGATTGGTGGCGACTCCGTGTTTTCTTAAGTTTTCCAAATAATGTCGAGACTCCTAAAAAGGGTTGCGACACCCACGATCAACCTACGCACGAAAACAACAATTTTGAGCATTGAGCTTACAAAGCTCAGTGGTGCACATCTACTCTATTATACTTCATGCTAATCATAGACATAAGCATGCAAGCTAGTATGAGCAATAAGGAGAGATAATAAACGTGTGGCGCTACTACTAGTCGCCTAAGCACATGCTCACAACATGCAAGACATCAAGCATGGCACACACGACCTAACCATACTCGGGATCCCACCTGATCGTCTGGGCGAAAACACACAAGGTTTTTAACCACAACAGTGGTAGTCAACCTATAAACCTGGGACCACCTAGGCACCGGGTCCTTTGGCTATATACCCAGCAACACCTAGCCATTGTGTAGTAGCATGAGTCATCTACTCAGAAACACATAGCCATCAAGTAGAGGAAAATACCTAATCGATAACACACAGTCATCGAGTAAGGGTCATCGCATACTCGGAAACACAAATCACCGAGTAGCGGCATCTCATATTCAAAAACACATAGCCATCGAATAGTGAGTATCTCATACTTAGAAACACATATCCATTGAGTAACGAGCATATCATACTCGAAAATGCAAAACCATCAAGTAGATTATAAGGAACGAACACGTACTATTGTACCACTCTTGGGTATCTAGATATCATCAATCACATCATGAAATCAGTCAAATGCCTACCCGACATGCAAGCAACGTGATCCCAAGGATCCTCCTATTGTTGCTACTCTCCAACACATCATTTATTTTACATTACTAAATTGTTAATACATTATGGAGGAGTACATTAACCGTTCTCATTAATTATCTCCATTTGTCCACATTATCTCATTTAAAAGGCATTAATTAGGTTATTAATTATACTCATCAAATTCTCATTCCTTAATTAGCATTTATAGGTTACTCCATTTACTAGGTACCGGTACTCAAATACTAGTATCGGTACAGTACCCTTAGGCACCGACACTGGCATGCGTACTGATTCTAAAATGGCTTACTAAAAAAATCTTAAAGTTCCTTGAGTACCGATACGGATCGACCCGTACTGATACGACACCAAATAGTAATTGGTACAGCCAAAGCTCATATCGATACCCCACCACGATTTCTACCAACTAGCGAATTACGGTATTTAAGAGGATTAAATCAATCCCTAAAGCTTATAAAAAGTATTAGGATTTGTTTACTAGCGCATATAACCATTCAATATCAATTCCCAACTTATGATCATTTATTCGAATATTACCAATTCATATCTCAAGAACTTAAGAACACAACATGCAAATCAACCAATCAAATAATTATATGAATATTCAATGACCCTACACATCTTTAAAGCCTATACGAGTCTTAAAATATTCTCAAGCTCATTAGGCATCTCGTAATTACCAAGTTTCATAATACTGGTCTCAACACATGCTTATTTTCATCTACCTATTTTGCAACCACTAATAAGCAAGGTATGATGCTCATGAAGCATTTTGTGTTCGAGGTGTACTAACCTCAAGCACTAGTGATAAATCCTCATCCGAGCATCCCAATACTCCACTTGGTTTGATATCCAATCTCAAATAATCCTCATGTAAAATGAATAAGAAAATACATTAATTTCATGCATCCCATATTCAATTCACAAGGTTAAACGCTTAAAAACATCTTACCAAGTTTGAATTTCCCGAAACAAATTGCACCAATAGACTCAGAAACATCGAGAAATCCCCGGGTAGGGTCTCCCAAAAAAGTTAATGCTTGGTCAAAGGCTGGTTAAGGTCCAGCGATTTGGTGCGGCACGGTGCAGGATAACTACGATGCACCTGTGGGTAGTGATCCATTGTAGTAGGGAGTAGGTGCACCCGGGCAGTAGGATTCAATGTGGCGCAGCGCATTATAGCTGGGTGCGCCTGCTAGCTACTGCACACGCTCACTCTTAGTGGCAGATCGCGTGGTGCCTTCTAGCAATTGAACGGCGGTAGCAAGCTCTAGTCCGGCTGTCATGGCATCGATAAGCACGCTAGTGACCTAAAATTTTGGTTTTGATCGTTGAAACAACTTTATCTTGAAATCATGCGACTTTACTTTTTCCATCTCATATGAAGATGACTTTAGACGGCAACAACGTTGGTACCATTTGACTCTGGACAGCGAGGGGAGCAAGATGGTGATAATGGTGAGGCATAAAATAGCTCCAGTGGTTGTAGATTGAAAGATAACGTAAGAGGGGGGAAGTAGAGGAATAAAATGGAAGGGAGAGAGGGAAAATATAAAATCTATTTTTTCCCATTCTCAATACCACTTTAATTCCAACCATTTCCTTCCAAAAGAGGATGGGAGAATTGTGCCTTAAGCCCTTCGACTTAAAATCCTTGTACAATCGGGTCCCTAATTTCCCATGAAATTAATCTTTTACTTTAATTTCCTTTTATTTTATTTGCATGATTAAAAGATCCTAACTTGTTTTATTAACCGGACATTTGAGGTTGTTACAGATAGTTATCTTAGTACTACATCAGATATAGAGTTCATGCCTTAGGATCATAGTTAGCGCTTGTGGTACAAGATTATATGTGATGGGCATTGCCTACAGACGTTGTGATACTGTAACACCCCTTTCCTGGCCTGGTCGAGAACCGAGTCAGAGTATGCTACCGGTGAACTAAACGATGATCGATACGATAATTTCATACAATAAGTGATGATAATAAGCCCCTCATCTAAGAATGAGTAATAAAAAAGTTCAATTAATCCATTGCGAGTCCATGATTATCCAATTAGGACCAAGTTATAACATTTACAAGTTTTAGGGACTTAATCATAATTTTAGTATTTTAGTGGTCCTTTTCTGAAATTAACATTACCAAAATGAAATTCATCATTCAAACTGTGAGTGCACAAATTTTCATATTATTCAGAGTTTGTTTGCCTATTCAATTAAGGCCTTGCATTAATAATGACCATACTATAAACAATACAAAGCTGGGTTCTTCATCTTTAACCAGATTTAACTGTCACCGTACCGATACCCTTATGCCCGTATCGGTATACTTTAATCTAGATCCCAAATTTTAGATTCAATTTAATAGACCCATATCGATACGGTTGAGGGTCATACTGGTACTGGTTGACTGCGTATCAATATGCCTTGACCCCGTATCGATACCATTTTTACACCTAAATTCTAGTAGCCAAAATCTGTACCGATATGCCTAGGCCATATCGATACACCCCTTGTTGACCATCATTGACCTGACCAAATATGCAAGGCCGTATCAATACGCCATCAACTGTACTGATACTCCCACCCTATAATGACAAATTTTTTTGATTTTTATTCAATTTAACCTATCAAAAAAGGTCCAAATGTTATGAAATTTTACCACTAAATTTTAAACAATATAAACTACTAGCATACCAAATTTCGTGTTGATTTGAATTAATTTACTATGTTTTCACCTTATAGAGACAAATATGCACTTTTAGTCCTTTTTAAGCCAAATGAGAAGTTCATTTTAAGCCCTATGCACAAACATCCCACAAGCACAAAATATACCTATCAAAAGGACCTTATATGACTGCTCTAGGTACTTTTCCACCCTAGTAGGAGTTCATAGGCTCGATATACATTACTTTAGTCTTTCTTGTGACTTGTACAATACAACAACTTCTCCGATCTCCAACGTTGAATCTCTTAACCTGAAATGGATGAAATGCAATGCATTAGGCATACTTTGCCTAGTGAGGTAGTCATAAATAAACATTATGTCATGGAAATGCATTACAACACATATCTTTACAATAACAATGCAATAGATCCATGGAAACAATGCAATGATCATGTTCAACAACAATAAATCCATATTTCATGAATAACCCTTGGATCGATTCCGGATAATGATACATGAATTCCTACGCCTCGCCAAATCAATGAATGGTCTTGTCCCTCCGCCCCGCCAATATGACCAATATCACAACACATCCCTCCACCTCGCCAAATCAATATAGATCGTAGCCCTAGGATCGTAGTCCACCCATAAACTAAGCTCATGAATTCTATGGCATGCCAATTGTATCCAATGTCCTTTGAATCCAAGGTCTGGTGACAGTATCAATAATTCATGTTCAATATCAATATCCATGTTCAATGTTCTTATCGATAAACAATATTTCGGTGTCTATGTTCAATGATAATATCAATAACAATGTCAATGTCCAAAGATCTCAATGATATCAAAATGATTGGTGCTTCATTTGCAATGTTTCGATAACAATAATGATGTTGACTTCAATAATCAATGACAATGGCTATATCAATGCTCTATATCAATGTCCTATACTTTCATGATTCAATGACAATGGCGGTGATAATGACAATAACAATACTCAATGACAACAATGATACCTATGTTCGATGTTCAATAGCAATAACAATGACGATGACAATGTTCAATACTCGATGCGATAACTTACCAATGCTCACCATAATGTCCGATAAGTGATTCGATGCAATAATCCTTAACAACGAGGTTAGTAATGATAATTCTATTAATGATGAAGCTGAAAAAGGCACCTAGCCTAATCCCGAGACTCTGACTACACTCACCTCGATATTCCGAAGCTTTCAAGGCTCTCGGATAGCAATACCCTTGTTCCTAGCTTTTTTTGGTGACAATGGATGATCTCTACCAACTTCTTGAGCTAGGTAAAAACAATAGGATTCGATTAGATTCATTATTACGACACCGAAATCAATATAACGATATCAAAATCAATATCAAAGCTTAAAATAGCTATTAGCTATCAAACTCCATAGATGGCCAAACTCTAGCTTGTGATTAAGCTTGATATACCCATGGAATGCAAGGGTTGTTTGGGGATTATAGCTTACCCGATCAATTGCAACGATTCGATAACAATAAATTGAAGAAAAGTCAAGCTTGAAATCAAGTTCTAATGGAGGTGCTTGCTTAGGTAGGAGATGATAGCTTGGTGAGATGCTTGATTGGGGAGTGTTTCAGGTAAGGTTTCTAATCTCTAACTATTTGCTATTTTCCTTATGTTAATAGTAATAGGTTTCCTTCCATTGAAGGAAACTCTCCCGGTAATCCCACATATGGGATTTATAATTTAGGAGGGGCTAATCACAAGATTAGTCCCTCAACTCTCATTTCTTTATAGTTTTGTCCCCAAACTTGTAATTTCTATAATTTAGCCACTAAAAGGTTTCTAATACATTTATTAAGGTCTTTAAATATTAATTCAACTCAATTAGAGTCCACCACCGATACAATTGACCTCGTGGTTAGTATCAATACAATATTTGAACATTTTTTATGTAGGGTTTCGATCATCGAAACTCAATTTCGACTAGGCTGAATTTCAGGGTGTTACAACTCTCACCCTTAAGAAAAATTCATCCTCGAATTTTTACCTGGATCAAAGAGATAAGGATATTGCTCCCGCATTGTCTCCTCTAGCTCCCATGTTGCTTCCTTAGCGGTATGGCTCTTCCAGAGCACTTTAACCAATAGAATAGTCTTGTTGCGAAGTCTCTTGACTTCCCTTGCAGGAATTTGAACTGGTTCTTCTTCATAGGATATGTTGGATTGAATTTTTACAGATTCAGGCTCAATGATGTGTGAAGGATCAGAACGATACTTCTTAAGCATGGATACATGAAACACATCATGGATTTTACTCATTTCTGAGGGCAACAATAAGCGATAAGCCATAGGGATAACTTTTTCAGTAACCTCGAAGGGTCCGATGAATCGAGGAATCATTTTCCCTTTCTTACCAAACCTCAGAACTTTCTTCCATAGTGAAACCTTGAGAAAGGCTTTTTCACCAACTTCATATTGAATATCTCTACGCTTAAGATCAGCATAGGCCTTATGTCGGTCAAAGGCTGCTTTCAAACGGTTGTGGATAATGGTAACCTGTTCTTCAGTTTCTCAAAGTAATTCAGGGCCCAACATCTTGCCTTGACCGAGCTCAGACCAGCATAAGGGAGCCATCTCAATAGAAGCTTGGTAGCTATTGTTGTATGCAAATTCAATAAGGGGTAGGGATTTCTCCCATGACCTGCCAAAATCAATAATACACGCTCACATCATGTCCTCCAAAATTTGTATTACCCGTTGTGATTGGCCATTAGACTGAGGGTTAAAGGCAGTACTAAAGATTAACTCTAGTGCCTAGAGCTCCTTGCAACGACTTCCAGAACTGAGATGCAAATCGGGGATCTCGATCAGATATGATAGATTGAGGTACTCTATGGAGTCGAGTGACTTCCTTGATATACAAGTCAGCCAGTTTGGAAACCAATTTTTATCTTATACAAGGTTTAACTATTTTAGGTGATGCATCTGTTGTTTCCTCCTGCATGTCAAATGAGGATGTTACTAGTGAAGGCATCTTGACTAAATCAAGTAAAAAAGGATTTTTGTTGAACATGACAACCGTGGCCATAACGGTTCTAATAGGTAGAAAAGAGTTTATTTCTTGTGCATAATGAATTTGAAAAGAAGAATAAAAGTTGAATTCTATGAGCATAACGGATTTGAGAAGCTTAAGAGAATTTGATTTTCTATAAGGATAAATAATGAGAAAGATAGTATTGCCATTGATGATTAGGGTCGTGTTATGCATGATATTACATGTGGTGGTATAGTTGTGAGAAAAGTAGGAACTAATGTTGATCTTATCGATGTGAAGACTAAATTACCTTGTACATCCAAGCTTGGGCAAGGCTTGGATTCAATCGGTGATTGCTAAAGACTACTCCTTGAAGGGGTTCTGCGAAAAAGGTGGAGATATTGTTCGACAAGAATTTGTCTTAAGGTGGAGATTTGTTAGAGTTGTGATACAAATTATTTTAGAATTTAGTTTAAAGTGAGAATACTACTTTTAGTATATCCTGTTTACATTAATTAAAGGTAGGAAACTCAGTTTGAGTAGAATTTGTTTCTATGCAAGTTTCCTTTGTAAACAAGAAATCTATCCTTATAAATAGTACTAGGGATTATGGGTTTAGACAAAACATCATAAATTAGTTGTAATCTCTTTCTCCATCATAGTGAAAGTTATCATTCTCTACCCCTAGTTTTTCCCCTTTGGGTTTTCCATGTAAATTCTTGGTGTTATTTTTCTTTTCTGTGCTTGAGTTTATTTACTTATCTCGTCATTATCGTCCCGATAGTATAAAACATATAATAGCATATAAAATTAATAAAATATAACATATTAACAAATTCCATTCACAATTTATGCTTTTTAGTCCTTCATACTTATTTAAATTGAATTTTTCATTTGTTACTTAGACCTGGTTGGATAAACGAATCCACAACACCTGAAAACAAGCCATACAAGTTTGGTTGTTAACCATAACCCCCCCAAAAAAATCAACAAATCCAATCTCACATCCGTATCCATAAAAGCATCTGTAACACCCCGAACTTCGGCTAGTCAGAATTGAGTATGGTGATCGGAAACCCTACATCAAAAATATTCAAATATTGTATTGATACTGACCACGAGGTCAATTGTATCTGTGGTGGACTCTAATTGAGTCAATTTACTGTTTAAGGACCTTAATGAATGTATTAGAAACCTTTTAGTGGCTAAATTATAGAAATTGCAAGTTTGGGGACAAAAGTATAAGGAAATGAGAGTTGATAGACTAATCTTGCGATTAGCCCCTCCTCAATTATAAATCCCATACGTGGGATTACCGGGAGAGTTTCCTTCAATGGAAGGAAACCTATTGCTATTAACATAAGAAAAATAGCAAATAGTTAGGGATTAGAAACCTTACCCGAACCACTCCCCAAGCAAGCATCTCACCAAGCTATCATCTCCTACCTAAGCAAGCACCTCCATTGGAGCTTGATTTCAAGCTTGAATTTTCTTCAATTTATTGTTATCGAATCGTTGCAAGTGATCGGCTGAGCTATAATCCCCAAAAAACCCTTAAATTCTATGGGTATATCAAGCTTAATCACAAGCTAGGGTTTGGCCATCCATGGAGTTTGATAGCTAATAGCTATTTTAAGCTTCGATATTTATTTTGATATCGTTATATTGATTTTGGTATCGTAATAATGAATCTAACTGAATCCTATTGTTTTTACCTAGCTCAAGAAGTTGGTAGAGATCATCCTCCGTCACCAACAAAAGCTAGGAACAAGGGTATTGCTATCCGAGAGCCTTGAAAGCTTTGGAATATCGAGGTGAGTGTAGTCAGAGTCTCGGGATTAGGCTAGGTGCCTTTCTCAGCTTCATCATTAATAGAATTATCATTACTAACCTCGTTGTTAAGGATTATTGCATCGAATCACTTATCGGACATTATGGTGAGCATTGGTAAGTTATCGCATCGAGTATTGAACATTGTCATCGTCATCATTATTGCTATTGAACATCGGACATAGGTATCGTTGTTGTCATTGAGTATTGTTATTGTCATTATCACTGCCATTGTCATTGAATCATGAAAGTATAGGACATTGATATAGAGCATTGATATAGCCATTGTCATTGATTAATGAAGTCAACATCAGTATTGTTATCAAAACATTGCAAATGAAGCAGCGATCATTGTTGATATCATTGAGATCATTGGACATTGACATTGTTATTGATATTATCATTGAACATAGACACCGAAATATTGTTTATCGATAAGAACATTGAACATGGATATTGATATTGAACATGAATTGTTGATACTGTAACCAGACCTTGGATTCAAAGGACATTGGATACAATTGGCATGCCATAGAATTCATGAGCTTAGTGTACGGGTGGACTACAATCCTAGGGCTACGATCTATATTGATTTGGCGAGGCGGAGGGATGTGTTGTGATATTGGTCATATTGGCGAGGCGGAGGGATGGATTGCTATCCGAGAGCCTTGAAAGCTTCAAAATATCGAGCTGAGTGTAGTGAGAGTCTCGAGATTAGGCTAGGTTCCTTTCCCAGCTTCATCGTTAATATAATTATCATTACTTACCCCGTTGTTAAGGATTATTGCATCGAAGCACTTATCGGACATTATGGTGAGCATTGGTAAGTTATCGCATCGAGTATTAAACACTATCATCGTCATCGTTATTGTTATTGAACATCAGACATAGGTATTGTTGTTGTCATTGAGTATTGTTATTGTCATTATCACCGCCATTGCCATTGAATCATGAAAGTATGGGACATTGATATAGAGCATTGATAGAGCCATTGTCATTGATTATTGAAGTCAACATCATTATTGTTATAGAAACATTGCAAATGAAGCATCGATCATTGTTGATGTCATTGAGATCATTGGACATTACAATTGTTATTGATATTATCAATGAACATAGACACTGGAATATTGTTTATCGATAAGAACATTGAACATAGCTATTGATATTAAACATGAATTATTGATACTATTACCGGACCTTGGATTCGAAGGACATTGGATGCAATTGGCATGCCATAGAATTCATGAGCTCAGTATACGGGTGGACTATGGTCCTAGGGCTATGGCCTATATTGATTTGGCGAGGCGGAGCGATGTGTTGTGATATTGGTCATAATGGCAAGGAGAAGGGACTAAACCATTCATTGATTTGGTGAGGTGTAGGAATTCGCGTATCCAATATTCAGAATCGATCTAAGGGTTATTGATGAAATATGGATTTATTGTTTTTGAACATGGACATTGCATTGTTTCCATGGATCTATTGCATTGTTATTGTAAAGATAGGAGTTGTAATGCATTTCCATGACATAATGTTTATTTGTGTCTACCTCACTAGGCAAAGTATGCCTAATGCATTGCATTTCATCCATTTCAGGTTAAGAGATTCAACATTGGAGATCGAAGAAGTTGTTGCCTTGTACAAGTCACAAGCAAGACTAAAGTAATGTATATCGAGCCTATGAACTCCTAGTAGGGTGGCAAAGTACCTAGAGCATTCATATAAGGTCCTTTTGGTAGGTATATTTTGTGCTTGTGGGATGTTAGTGCATAGGACTTAAAATGAACTTCTCACTTGGCTTAAAAAGGACTAAAAGTGCATATTTGGCTCTATAAGGTGAAAACATAGTAAATGGATTCAGATCAACATGAAATTTGGTATGCTAGTAATTTATATTGTTTAAAACTTACTAGTAACATTTCATTACATTTGGACCTTGGTTGATAGGTTAAATTGAATAAAAACCAGCAAAAATCTGTCATTACAAGGCAAGGCGTATCGGTACGGTTGATGGCGTATCGATACGGCCTTGCATATTTGGTCAGCTCAACGAGGGTCAACAAGGGGCATATCGATACAGCCTAGGCATATATGTACGGGTTTTGGCTACTGGAATTTGGGTGTAAAATGGAATCAATACGGGGTCAAGGCATATCGATACGTGGTCAACGCAGTCAACCAGTACTGGTACGGCCCTCAACCGTATCGATACGGGTCTGTTATATTGAATCTAAAATTTGGGATCTAGGTTAAAGCGCATATCGATACGGGCGTAAAGGTATAGGTACGGTGACAGTTAAATATGTTAAAAGATGAAGAACCTAGCTTTGTATTGTTTACAGTATGGTCACTGATTAATGCATAGCTTAACTGAATGGGCAAACGAACTCCGAATAATATGAAAATTTGTACGCTCACTATTTGAATGCTGAATTTCATTTTGGTAATGTTAATTTCAGAAAAGGACTACTAATATACTGAAATTATGATTAAGTCCCTAAAACTTGTAAATGTTATAACTTGGTCCTAATTGGATAATCATGGACTCGTAATGGATTAATTGAAATTTTGCATTACTCATTCATAGATGTGGGGCTTATTATCATTGCTTATTGTATGAAATTATCGTATCGATCATTGTTTAGTTCATCAGTAGTGTACTCCAACCCGGTTCTCGACCATACCGGGAAGGGGGTGTTACATATCTGGTATCAAAGCTAGAGTTTAGTCAATTCTAGGAATAAATAAAAGCTTATTTCATTGTTATTGTGTTACTTTGCCACCTAGGAGTTGTACATTGTGTATATTGTGACTTGTCGACTAATCCGATCTCTTCATGTTATAAATATGCCTGAGACGAACGAGGATCACATTCATGAGCATGCCACCGGCTCCTCGTCTCATGGAGAGGAAGTAAAGGGAGGGGACCTACAAACCCACCTAATCCCCCACCTCAGCATGTTGAGCTAGTAGCGCCTGATGCGCAGACAAAATTTATCAGAACATGGCTGACATGTTCAAGCAATTCATGGCATCTATGAGGGTCGAGACGATGGTGCAACCGACCCCACCAGTTGTCCAATATACTCGAGCCCTATTGATAAGTTGGCGTCACTCTGAGCCTACACCTTCATCGAACATGATGATGACAGTCCCAAGACTATGGAATATTGGTTGGACAACACGCTAAGGATTCTGAACAAACAACTACAGTGCTTGAATGAGCACAAGTTGGAGTGTGCTAGCTGATGAAGCATTGTAGTGGTGGAAGACCACTATTCTTACCGTCCCTAAGAATCAGTTACTTGGGAGTTCTTCCTTCAAGAATTTTGAAAGAAGTACATTAGCAAGTATTACCTTACAAAAAGACACGGTATCTTTCTCCACCTGAAGCAAGGCGGTCGACCTGTTGAGCAGTACATTCATGATTTCTGCAAGTACCGCCGTTATGGTGCAGAGTACATCAAGAAGGAAGAAGACAAGTGCAGGATGTTTATTGCTGGGCTTAGTGATGAATTACGCCCTATGTTTACTGCCTTGGGGATCGTTGATTTCCAAGATCTTGTGAACCGAGTTAAGGCCACTGAACTGCACAGAAGACCTTGAGGTCAGGTGGAACTAGCAGGACCGCAAAGATGTTTAGGGATGATTCTTGACCTCCTATATGGAATAAAAAGAATAAGATTCAAGGCCCTCAACTGTATCGATACGGGTTTATTAAATTGAATCTAAAATTTGGGATCTAGGCTAGAGCGTACTGATACGAGCATAAGGGTATAGGTACGGTGACAGTTAAATCTGTTAAAAGATGAAGAACCAGGCTTTGTATTGTTTACAATATGGTCACTGATTAATGCATGGCTTAATTGAATGGGCAAACGAACTCTGAATAATATGAAAATTTGTACTTTCATTGTTTGAATGATGAATTTCATTTTGGTAATGTTAATTTCAAAAAAGGACCACTAAAATACTAAAATTACAATTAAGTCCCTAAAACTTGTAAATGTTATAACTTGGTCCTAATTGGATAATCATGGACTCACAATGGATTAATTGAAATTTTGTATTACTCATTCTTAGATGTGGGGCTTATTATCATTGATTATTGTATGAAATTCTTGTATTGATCATTGTTTAGTTCACCGATATCATACTCCAACTCGGTTCTTGACCAGGCCGGGAAGGGGGTGTTACATATCTGGTATCAGAGCTAGAGTTTAGTCGATTCTAGGACTAAATCAAAGCTTATTTCATTGTTATTGTGTTACTTTGCCACCTAGGATTTATACATTGTGTATATTGTGACTTGTCATCTAATTCGATCTCTTCATGTTATAAATATGTTTGAGACGAACGAGGTTCACATTCACGAGCATGACACCGGGTTCTCAACTCATGGTGAGGAAGTAAAGGAAGGGGACCTACCGAACCCACCTAATCCCCCACCTCAGTATACTGAGCCAGTAGCGCCTGATGCGCATGCAGAATATTATCAAAACATGGCTGACATGTTCAAGTAATCCATGGCATCTATGAGGGCTGGGATGGTGGTACAACTGACCCTACCATTTGTCTATTATACTCGAGCCCCTATTGATAAGTTGGCATCACTCTAATCCTACACCTTCATCAAACAGAATGATGTCAGTCATAAGACTACGAAATATTGGCTGGATAACATTCTAAGGATTCAAAACAAACAACTACAGTGCTCGAATGAGCACAAGCTGGAGTGCGCCCTTGCATTGCAAGCTGTTGAAGCATTGTAGTGGTAAGAGACCACTATTCTTACCATCCTTGAAGAATCAGTTACTTGGAAGTTTTTCCTTCAAGAATTCTGAAAGAAGTACATTAGTGAGTATTACCTCGCAGAAAGACGCAATATCTTTCTCCACCTGAAGCAAGGTGGTCGACCTATTGAGAGTACATTCATGATTTCTACAACTATTACCGTTATGGTGCAGAGTACATCAAGAAGGAATAACACAAGTGCATGATATTTATTGCTGGGCTTAGTGATGAATTACGCCCTATGTTTACTGCCTTGGGGATCACCAATTTCCAAGATCTTGTGAATCGAGATAAGGCCACTGAACTACACAGAAGACCTTGAGGTTAGGTGGAACTAGAAGAACTAAAAAGAGGTTTAGGGATGATTCCTGACCTCCTAGGTGGAATAAAAAGAGTAAGAATCAAGGCCTTAAGCAAAATGTGTATTTTCAACCTTCCCATTCTGGGAACATCGAAAAACCTCAATAGTGACCCAGTCTTTTGCCAAGACGGCCTCAATTGAAAGCACATGAGGCTCTAACCGAAATACACATAATCTAATTTTTAATTACTGCCAGAAACGACATCTAGCAGGTCATTATTGTAAACAGACTAGAGCATGCTTTTATTGTGGTGAATAAGGTCATTTTATTTGTGATTGTCCCATGGGTGCAACCAAGTCTCCAGCTACACCGACAACTATTGCATCTTGAGCTTTAGGGAGACCCAGTGGCTCTGGAAAGGCATCGAGTAAGCAAAAATCCAAGATTTCTACTCAGATGTACCATGTGCTGAGCAGGGAGGAGGAAGATGAGCCTGATGTCATTGTAGGTATCATTAAACTATATTCCTATTCCTTATATGCATTGATTGACCCTGGTTCAACTGATTCTTTTATAAGTACTAAACTGGTCAAGAGGTATGGAATGACTAGTGAGCCTATAGCATCAAGAATTTCCATAACTAATCCACTTGGTAATTGTGTCACCATAAACTTTGTATGTAAGAATTGCCCTATGGTGATTCAAGGGATTCCTTTTGTGGCCAACTTGTTGGCTCTACCGATCTATGAGTTTGATGTGATGCTAGGTTTAGATTGGCTTAGTGAGCATCAAGCATGGGTAGATTGTAATAAAAGAAGATTGTATCTCTGAGGCCTTGGTAAGGAGAGCATTGTGTTGATGAGTTCAAGAATTCCTTCCTTGTATGCCTTGACAATTAAAGCTAAAGATGGGCCACAGTTATCGGATGTTGATGTTGTGTGCAAGTTTCCTGATGTCTTTCCCGGTGAACTCTCGGGTTTACCCCAACCCATGAGGTTGAATTTAGCATCGACGTGTAACCTGGAACTACTCTAGTATCCATTGCACCTTATTAAATGGTAGCCATTGAACTAAAAGAGTTGAAGGCCCATATTCAATATTTTCTTGATAAAGGCTTCATTCGACTGAGTTCTTCACCCAAGGGAGCTCTAGTTCTCTTTGTGAAGAAGAAAGATGGTTCAAGGAGACTATGTATTGATTACCGACAGTTGAACAAGGTGACCATCAAGAACAAATACCCATTGCCAAGGATTGATGACCTATTCGATCAGCTCAAGGATGCTACTATTTTTTCTAAGATCGATTTGAGGTCTCCTTGTTATCAAATGAGAGTTAAAGAATGTGATGTGCCTAAAACCATCTTTCGTACGAGATACGATCACTACAAATTCTTAGTGATGCCATTTGGGCTAACCAATGCATTGGTAGCTTTCATAGACCTAATGAATTGTGTTTTTAGACCCTATCTCGACAAATTTGTGGTGGTGTTCATTGATGACGTCCTAATCTATTCCAAGGATACAGTGGAGCATTTTGATCACCTCGGCATTGTGCTTCAAACCCTTCGGGAGAAATAGTTATTTGCCAAGTTCTCAAAATGTGAGTTTTGGCTTACTAAAGTTGCCTTTCTTGGGCACGTTGTATCAGCCTCAGGCATCCAAGTAGACCCGAAGAAGATTCAAGCCATTCTTGATTGGCATCCACCGAAGAACATTAGCGAAGTAAGAAGTTTCCTTAGTCTTGCTGGCTACTATAGGAGATTTATCAAGGGATTTTCTATGGTATCAGCCCCTTTGACTAAGTTATTGAGGAATGAATCTCCATTTGTTTGGAATGCGGATCAACAAAGGAGCTTTGACCAAATGAAACAAGTTTTGACTCATGCACCAGTTCTAATCCAACCAGAGTTAAGTAAGGACTATATAGTTTACAGTGATGCATCGCATCTCGGGTTATGATGTGTATTGATGCAAGAAGGCAAGGTCATTGCATATGCACCGAGACAGCTCAAGCCACACGAGATGAATTATCCTACTCATGATCTAGAATTAGCTGTAGTTATCTTTGCATTGAAGATTTGGAGACATTGTCTCTATGGGGAGAAATGTTACCTCTTCATCGATCATAAAAGTCTCAAATATCTCTTAACTCAAAAAGAGTTGAATCTTTGACAACGGAGATGGATGGAACTCCTCAAGGATTATGACCTTGTCATTGACTACCATCCGGGCAAGGTAAATGTTGTAGCTGATGCACTCAGCCGCAAACCTCTGCTTGGTAAGTATTTTTATTGATCCTCAAGTTTAATGAAATGATTTGTACACCGACTCATTACAAGTCCTTGTGTTGTAGCTCCTCAAGCTATCAACGCCCACTTCCATCTTAGGAAGCATAGTTGCTTTGTAGCTAAGCTTCAAGTTCAGTCTACCATTATTTCGAGGATTCAAGCATTGTAAAGACAAGATCCTAAACTTCAAGCCATCATTTCCAAGCTGCAAGATAACCCTGATTTCAGAATGAATTCTGAAGGACTCTTATGTTTTCACGACCGGGTCTGTGTACTTGATGATGAACTCCTTCGCATTGATATCCTTAAGGAAGCTCATTTGAGCTCTTTCTCTATTCACCCAGGGTTAGTAAAGATGTACAAGGACCTATGGGAGCTTTATTGGTGGCTGGGCATGAAACAAGCCATATTTGAGTTCACGTCTAAGTGCCTCACATGTCAGCGTGTTAAGGCTGAACATCATGTCCCTACTCGATTACTGCAACCTATTGATTTGCTGCAATGGAAGTGGGAAAAGATCACTATGGACTTTGTCAGCGGTCTGCCTCTGACTCCTACTAAACGATGCTATGTGAGACATTGTGGATCGAGATCCCCGATTTGCATATATATGTACCCTTCTAAATCAAGAGTACCTAAGGAAGTTAGATTTATTCCCAAATCTAGAACATGCCTCATATTATCAAGTGTTCAAACAATCCAATCGAACATCTTAATCATGATTGTACCAATACATGCAACTTTACAAGAGACATTATTTCCCAAAAAATAGCACCTGCAGACACAGGTTTATACATCGCAAAGAAGTCCTGATTCAGACTCATATGAAAACTACTACCATAGTCAAGAATTCACTCATCGCTTGCGATAGAGTTTTCTCCAGAAGCAACTAAAAGTTCACCATCATTGTACTCCTCTACAATATTAACTTCATATTCACTGGAATTTTGATTTTCAAATTCCCTCTTTATCGTATTTTGTAATCTATAACACTCAAATTTAATGCGACCTTTCCTTTTGCAGAAATAACATGTTTTACCTCGATTTGACGACTTGGATCTACTCTTATTTTGACTACTAGAATTACGATAACCTTTTCTTCTATGGTCTGGACTAGTCGATCCATGCACCATGAGACCCTCTTCTTGGAACTCAAAGCCGATAAGATGTTACATCTTGTCATGCAAATTCAAATTATCAAAAACCTCTTCAAGAGTAAGGGTATCACGGCTGTGTAGGAGGGTGCTTCTAATAGACGAATATGAAGCGGACAGTGGGCAAGTAAAGTCAAACATAAGTCTTCTTCATTGTACTTTAGCTCCATCCTTTCCAAATCTGAGATAATCTCCTTGAAATCAGTTAGGTGGTCATCAAGACACAAACCTTCTGCTAAATTGGGGGAGTATAGGCATTGCTTTAGGAGCAACTTTCTGGTCAAAGTTTTCTTCATGCAAATTTGTTCCAACTTTCCCCATAAGTCGACAATTGTCATCTCTTTGTGAAAATCCTGCAAAATATTGTTTGACAAGTGAAAACGAATATGAAAAAAAACATTCCTATCATTGCGGCACTTCTTTATATCTAACCATTCCTTCGGTATATAACACCCTCGACCAGATGTCACAATTGGGCCTCCAACCCAACCCAAAAACCATAAAATTTCTCAAATGGGTTTAACCCAAACAAGGTACTTCTAAAACATTTAAAATCCAATAGTTGAAAACATAGATAAACAATTTAAATCGTTAAAAATGAGTTCCACTTTAATTTAAAATATTTAAACATTCGAATTGATTAATACAATTTCAAAAGTAAGAATTATAGACTCGACCACCTAAGGTCCTATGAATACATAGCCCACTAAACAAAAGTATTGTGCTCTAAAAATCACCACATGTTGGAATCTCGTACTAATAGTCCTCATCAATCCCACGAACTGACGATGTAACATCCCAAAATCGAGCCTAGTCGAAATTTAATTTCGATGACCAGAAATTTCACATCAGAAAGTCAAAGTTTTATAGTTAACCTTTAACCAAGTGGCATAGTATTAGTTATTGAATCCCAATTGAGGATTGATAATGGTTAAGGACCCCATTGCAAGCTTTAAACTTGTTTTAGTGGCTTAATTGTTGAAATTGGAAGTTTGGGGGTAAAGATGTAAAGAATAGAATATTGAAGGATTAATCTTGCGATTAGCCCCTCCTCAATCTTAATCACCACACACGTGGGATACTTGAGTTAGCTTCCTTCATTTGAAGGAAAGCTCAATTGAGCAAATAGTAAAAGAAAAGAAAGGAATAGGAAGCTTATCGATTACCAAAATTAAGCCAAGTAGCTTAGTCACCATCGTCTTCCTCTTTACATCAATCAAACACCTTTATTGAAGGGATTTTCCAAGCATAGTTTTCTTCTATTTCTCAATCCTATATTGTAGCGATCGATCACGTAAGCGAAAGCCCTCAATTGGTTTATTGATTCCAAGGACAAAATCATGTTTAATATCAAGTTTAAGAATCGAGGAACCTTAGAAATTCTCTAGGGATATCGTAGCTTAATTGTTAATGTTTTTCATAGCTATTGAGTTGCTATGAATCTATTATTGATATTAAAATTCTTGTAATCTTGATTCGATGTAACTCAAAGTATTTAAAGTGAAGAATCCTCAAATCCTCCCAATTTCACCAAGTTCAAGAACAAGGGAGTTGTCATCCAAGACCCTTGAAAGCCTCAGAATCATCGGTGAGTGTAGTTGGAGTCAAGGGGATTGTCTAGGTGCCTTCCCGAATTCATTGATGTCAATTTATTGTATTATCATCATTGGCCAAGGTATGTTTGCATTAAGACCTCACTAGAGGCATCATCGGTAAGCTTCGATAAGCTTAACATGTTACCAAGTCCATCATTGAGTTGTCATGTGATCATTGATATTATGAGAATTGAATTAAGCCATATTGAACATGTCATAGGATCATTGTCATTGTCATTGCATTGTTATTGTTATTGCTATTGTTATTGCTAATGTTACTAATATTGACAAGTATAGATATTTATGAGTATCGAATCCTTGGATACGAATAGGCATGGGATATAATTGGCATGCAATAGAATTCATGATCTCATTAGAAAGGAGTGGGCTACGGTCCCTAAGAGAAGGCTCTTATTTGGCGATGTTGGCAGATGTGATTATGTTTGTCTTAGTGGCGATGTTGGCGGGTATTGACCATTCATTGTTGGCGGTGTTGGTTGGGAATTCATATATCCACAATACATGTCGATCCAAGGAAAACATATGAATAAGTATTGCAAGTATTGTTAAAATATGTTTTGAGATGCATTATATTGATATATACATGTCTTGATTTTCATTGATGCTCATATTATTGTTTATGACTACCTCAGTAGGCTAGGTAAGCCTAATGCATCTCATTTCCATGCATTTTCAGGTAAAAGCATAGTTGGATCAAGGATCGGAGCAAGGGGCATTTTTGAAGCAAGTCACAACCCTCTATGTAATGTTAATCTAGCCCTTGAACTCCTAGAATAGTGGCGCAGGGTCTAGACATATTAGTTTAGCCCCATTTTGTATGTATAAATGACCCATTATATTAAAAGAGTTAAAAGTGCAAGTTATGGTATGTTAGTGTTTTGGTAAAATAGGTTAAATATGCAAGTTTCGCCTATTAAGTGAAAATATGGTAAACAGATTCATTTGATCATGAAATTTTGCATGCTAGTAGATTAAAATGACTAAATGTTGCAGGTAAAGTTTCATCGCATTTCGACAAGGTTTGATAGGTTAAACTGGACAAAACCTAGACAAAATTTGTCATTATAGTACATATCGTACCGATACAAGCCAACCTGTATCGGTACGACCTTGCATATTTGGTGAGTCAAAGCATAAGTTAACTAAGGCGTATCGATATGGGCTCAGGCCGTTTCGATATGGACATGGATAGTGAGGTTTGTGAACTTAATAGTATCAATACAACCTTAGGGCGTATCGAAATAGGTCAACCATGGTCAATCAGTATCAATACAGCCCCAGCTGTATCGAAACAAGTAAGCATCATTAGCATCTAGAATTGAACCTATGCAAATCTATATCGATACGGCCCTAAGCGTATCAAAATAGGGGTTATTGGCCAAAGGCAAATTAGGACAACCCGTATCGATACAGCCCTTAGGTGTTTCGATACGGTGCTTGTTGATTCCGTTATCCCGTATCGATACTGGTTAAGTTGTATCGGAATAGAATTTAACAGTTTTGAATTAAGTCTTAAATCGTGCATACTCATATCGATACAACCCTTGGTGTTTCGATATGGTGTTAGTTAATTCCGTTAATAGGCCAAGAACACAATTTTAAAAAGTTTACGAATTGGTCGCTAAGTATTGTATGGTTTACTTGAACTAGTAAACGAACTCGAATTAAACTGAAAGTTTGCATGAATATTGTTCATGGGTTAAATTTCATCATGGTATAGTTAATTTTAATAAAGGACCCATAAATCACAAGAATTATAGTTTAGTCCCTAAAACTTGTAAAGGTCTAAAATTAGTCCCTAAATTGTAGATCCAAGCATTGTATTAAATTGGTAAACCTCCTATGCTGACTGCATGATTGGTCAAGCACGTATTGATTGTTTACAAATTATGATTAAATCTTATCACCGATCACCGTGTTGTTTATCGATAACGTTCTCTGACCCTATTTTCTTCTAGGTCGGGTGGGGGATGTTACAATTGTGGTATCAGAGCTAGAGTTTAGTCAATTCTAGGACTAAACTAAAGTCTATTGCATAGTTATTGCATTGTATACGCCACCTAGGAGTTTAATTTGTTGTATTGTGACTTGCAACTAATCTTATCCTTCTTTCTTTTATTGTGTAAAGATGTCTAATTCTGATAAGGCTTACGAAGAAGTTGAGCACATGGTTGGCTTCTTGACCAATGGCGAGAGAAAATTGGGGAGAATCCTCCTAATCCACAAGTACCCCTACAAGGGTCATCGAACACTGAGCCTGTGTTACATGCTGCTCAGTTCGAGTGCTATAAGAACATGACTGAGATGTTCAAACAGTTCATGGAAACCCTCAAATCTGAACAGCTTACACAGTCCTCCACACCTGCCACTTCCATGGACCGAGCCCCTATAAACAAGCTAGCTCAGCATCGAGCTACTACCTTATCAGGTAAAGCCGAGCAAGACCTTAAAGTAGCGGAGCACCGGTTGGATAGTACCATAAGAATCTTGACTAAACAATTACTGTGTTCGGATGAGCATAAGCTAGAGTGTGCGCTAGCCCTATTGACCAATGAAGCTTTAAGTTGGTGGGAAACCACGGCTCTTACCGCTCCTGGAGAAGTAGTAACTTGGGAGTTCTTCCTACAAGAGTTCAAGAAGAAATACACCAGCGAGCACTATCTAGCTGAAAGACGGGATATCTTTATGCATTTGAATCAAGGTGGAAGGCCAGTGGAGTAGTAGATCCACGACTTCTGTAAATACTACAAGGATGGAGCTGAATACATCAAGAAAGAAGAAGAGAAGTGTCAAATGTTCATTGCAGGTTTGAGTGATGAATTACGGCCATTGTTTAATACTCTGGGGATTAAGAATTTCCAGGAGCTTGTGAATCCAGCAATCTCCACTAAATTTGCTCAAAGATCGCATTGGTTTAATAGGCCTAACTAATTTGAGAAGAGGCCCCGAGATGATTCACGACCCCCTCTACCATACAAAAAGGGCAAGTAGCCGTAAGGGTACAAGCAATCATACCATCAGTAATCCTTTAGATCGGGAGATTTTCTGAAACCACAAGCTATGTCCCAATCAGCTACAAGAACTGCCTCCATTGAAAGTACTGAAGGGTCTAGATGGGAGTCACAATATCCAGTTTGTAACTTTTGTCAAAGAAGGCATCCTACAGGACAGTGTCGCAAGCAATTTGGAGTGTGTTTCTTCTGTGGGGAACAAGGCCATTATATTAAAGATTGACCAATGAATGCTACTAAATCCTCTACACCAATGGTTCCAACGTCCCCTGCTCCATCCTTCAGGGGTAAGGGACCAAGACAAGATGTATCAGAAGCTTCTGGTAGGTCTGGTGGCTCTACAAGGGCTCCTAACTGGCAAGAATCTAAAGCCTCGGCCTAAGTTTATCACATGAGGAGCCGAGAGGAGGATGATGATCATGATGTCATCGCAGGAACTATTGAATTGTATACTCACCCTATTTATGCATTTATTGATCCTAGATCCAATCATTCCTTTATAAGTATTATGTTGATTAAGAGATTCAAGTTAACACCTAAGCTTATAGCCTCCAAGCTTACTGTAACCAACCCTTTAGGGGATAGTATTGTAATTAGGCTAGCATGCAAGAATTGTCCCCTTGTGATTCAAGGGATACCTTTTTCGGCCAACCTTATGGCCCTCCCTATACATGAGTTAGATGTTATTTTGGAACTTGTTTGGCTTGGGGAGCATCAAGCTTGGGTAGATTGTTCGAAGAGGAAGCTGTACCTCTGAGGTCTAGTCAAGGAGAGTGTGACTCTCATGGATTCCAAAGGCAAAAGATCATTGTTGTATGCCACCGTAAGTAAAGAAGAACCATAGATGCAAGATATAGACACTGTGCAAGAGTTTCCTGATGTGTTTCTTGATGAGCTTCTGAGTTTACCACCTACCCATGAGGTTGAATTTGGGGTTGAAGTGTAACCTGGAACCACTCCGGTTTCCATTGTACCTTATCGAATGGCACCGATAGAACTCACTGAGCTTAAGGTGCAAATTCAGGACTTGTTAGACAAGGGTTTCATTCGACCAAGTTCCTTGCCTTGGGAGCTCCGGTCCTCTTTGTCAAAAAGAAAAATGGATCAATGCATCTTTGTATTGATTATCAACAATTGAACAAGCACACAATCAAGAATAAGTATCCTTTGCTGAGGATCGATGACTTATTTGATCAAATAAAAATGTAATAGTCTTTTCCAAGATTGACATGAGGTATGGATACTATCAGATGAAAGTGAAGGAGTGCGATGTGCCTAAGACGGCTTTCCATACAAGATATGGCCACTACGAATTCTTAGTTATGCCCTTCGGGTTAACCAATGCACCTTCTGCCTTTATGGATCTCATGAATTGGGTTTTTAGACCCTATCTTGATAAATTTGTAGTGGTATTCATAGATGATATATTGATCTCTTCTAAGAACCAAGCTGAGCAACGTGAACATCTTCGTACTGTGCTTAAGACTCTTCGGGTGAAACAATTGTATGCCAAGTTCAGCAAGTGCGAGTTCTAGCTCACCCAAGTTTCATTTTTGGGCCATGTGATCTTCGCTAGAGGAATTCAAGTAGATCCAAAAAAGATCCAAGCTACAGTTGAATGGAGACCACCGAAGAACATGGGTTAGATTCGTAGCTTTCTCGGTCTCGCTGGTTATTATAGGAGATTCGTTAAAGGATTCTCTACAATAGCAGCTCTACTAACTAAACTCTTGCAAAAAGATGCTCCTTTTGAATGGACTGAGAAGCAACATAGATGTTTTGACCAACTCAAGCAAGTGTTGACCCACGCACCACTCTTGATCCAACCAGAGTCTGGGAAAGACTACATTGTGTATAGTGATGTTTCACACAAAGGATTGGGGTGCGTATTAATGCAAGAAGGCAAGGTTGTTGCTTATTCCTTAAGGCAGCTTAAGCCACATGAAATGAACTACCCTACTCATGACCTTGAATTGGTTGCGGTCGTCTTTGCATTGAAAATCTAGAGACATTATCTCTACAGAGAAAAATGTTACCTATACACCGACGACAAGAGCCTTAAGTATTTGTTGACACAAAAAAGAACTTAATCTTCGTCAAAGGATGTGGATGGAACTCCTCAAAGACTATGACCTTGTTATTGATTACCATCTGGGCAAGGCCAACATAGTAGTAGATGCGCTCAGCCGCATGCCTATGCCTACCTCTTAGGCTATTTATGCTCATCTTCGACTTTGAAGGCACCGTGGTTTTATAGCTGAACTTTAAGTTCAGTCTACCATTGTAACGAGAATCAAATCTTTACAAGAACAAGATCCTGAATTACAAGCCATTGTTTCTAAGCTTCGAAATAATCCTGACCCTAATTCCAAGATTAATTCTGAATGACTCTTATGTTTCCGTAATAGAATATGTGTGCACAATGACGAGTCCCTTCATGATGAAATTCTCAAGAAAGCCCATTGCAGCCCTTACTCAGTTCACCCCGAGCAATAAAGATGTACAAAGACCTATGGGAATTGTATTGGTGGCTTGGCATGAAAGCAACTATCATAGAATTTGTATCGAAGTGCCTCACTTGTCAATGAGTTAAAGCTGAGCACCGTTGCCACCCATTGAACTCCCTCAGTGGAAGTGGGAAAAGATAACTATGGACTTTGTTAATGGTTTACCGTTGACCCCAGCCAAGCATGATGCTATTTGGGTTATTGTAGACCGTCTCACTAAGTCAACACACTTCATACTAGTTAGAATGGATTATGGTCTTCCTAGACTGATTGACTTGTATAATAAGGAAGGCGTTCGACTTTACGGTGTGCCACAGACTGTCGTCTTCGTTCGAGATCCACAATTTGCGTCTCAATTTTGGAGGTCATTGCAAGGAGCCTTGGGCACCAAAGTCAATCTTAGTACAACTTTCCACCCTCAAAATGATGGCCAATCAGAAAGGGTAATCCAGATATTAGATGATATGCTTTGTGCTTGCGTTATTGACTTCAAGGGATCTTGGGAGAAATCCCTACCTCTCGTTGATTTTGGTTATAATAACAGCTACCAATCATCCATTGGCATGGCACAGTATGAAGCATTGTATGGAGGAAAGTGTATAGCACTACTATGTTGGTCTAACCTCGGTGAAGGCAAAGTGTTGGGCCCTAACTTACTTCGGGAAACCGAAGAACGGGTTACCATCATCCATGGTCGTTTAAAGGCCACCTTCGACTGACAAAAGGCCTATATTGACCTCAAGATGAGAGATATACAGTTTAATGTTGGTGAAAAAGCATTTTTGAAAGTCTCTCAATGGAAGAATATCCTTAGATTTGGCATGAAGGGGAAATTGAGTTCCCGATTCATTGAACCCTTCGACGTGACTGAAAGGATTGGCCCTGTAGCTTACCGACTAGCTTTGCCCCAAGAGTTAAGCAAGATTCATGTCGTGTTCCATGTATCCATGCTTCGCAAGTATAAATCTGATCCATTACACGTTATAGAGCCCGAATCTGTGGAACTCCAACCCAATCTGATGTACGAGGAGGAACCTGTACAAGTATTGGCAAGGGAAGTCAAGAGACTTCGAAATAAGAACATCACAATAGTTAAAGTATTATGGAGAAGTCACAAGGTTGAAGAAGCTACATGGGAACCTAAAGAAAAGATGAGAAATCAATACCCGCACCTCTTTGATTCAGGTAAGAGTTCACCGGAAGCAACTAAAAGTTCACCAACATCGTACTCCTCTACAATATTAGCTTCATCTTCACTAGAATTTTGATTTTCAAATTCCCTCTTTATCTTATTTTGTAATCTATAACACTCAGATTTAATGTGACCTTTCCTTTCGCAGAAATAACATGTTTTACCTCGATTTGACAACTTGGATCTACCCCTATTTTGAATACCAGAATTACGATAACCTTTTCTTCTATGGTCTGAACTAGTCGATCCATGCACTATGAGACCCTCTTCTTGGAACTCGAAGCCGGTAAGATGTTACATCTTGTCATGCGAATTTAGATTATCATATACCTCTTCAAGAGTAAGGGTATCACGGCTGTGTAGGACGGTGCTTCTAACAGGCGAATATGAAGCGAGAAGTGAGCAAAGTAAAATCAAACATAAGTCTTCTTCATTGTACTTTAGCGCCATCCTTTCCAAATATGAGTGATCTACTTGAAATCAGTTAGGTGGTCTTCAAGACACAAACCTTCTGCTAATTTGGGGGAGAATAGGCGTTGCTTTAGGAGCAACTTGCTGGTTAAAATTTTCTTCATGCAAATTGTTCCAATTTTGCCCATAAGTCAACAATTGTCATCTCTTTGTGAAAATCCTGCAAAATACTATTTGACAAGTGCAAATGGATTTGAAAAAAAACTTTCCTATCATTGCGGCGCTTATCTATATCTGACCATTCTTTCGGTATATAACACCCTCAACCTGAATGCCACAATTGGGCCTCCAGCCTAACCCAAAAACCATAAAGTTTCTCAAATGGGTTTAGCCCAAACAAGGTACTTCCAAAACATTTGAAATCCAATAGTTGAAAACATAGGTAAACAATTTAAATTGTCAAAAATGAGCTCCACTTTAATTTAAAACATTTAAACATTTGAATTGATTAATACAATTTCAAAAGTAAGAATTATAGACTCAACCACGTAAGGTCCTATGAATACATAGCCCACTAAACACGAGTATCGTACTCTAAAAATCATCACATGCTGGAACCCTGTACTAATAGTGCTCCTCGATCCCACGAACCGACGATGTAAGATCCCAAAATCTGGCCTAGTCGGAATTTAATTTCGATGACCAGAAATTTCACATCGGAAAGTCAAAGTTTTATAGTTAACCTTTAATCAAGTGGCATAGTATTAGTTATTGAATCCCAATTGAGCAATGATATTGGTTAAGGACCTATTGCAAGCTTTAAACTTGTTTTAGTGACTTAATTGGGGAAATTGGAAGTTTGGGGGTAAAGATGTAAAAAAAAGAAAATTAAAGGACTAATCTTGTGATTAGCGCCTCTTCAAGCTTAATCACCAGACACGTAGGATGCTTGAGTTAGCTTCATTTAATTTAAGGAAAGCTCAATTGAGCAAATAGTAAAATAAAAGAAAGGAATATGAAGCTACCGGTTACCAAAATTAAGCCAAGTAGCTTAGTCATCATCTTCTTCCTCTTTACATCAAGCAAGCACCTCCATTGGAGGGATTATCCAAGCTCAACTTTCATCTATTTTCGAATCCTATATTCTAGCGATCGATCGGGTAAGTAAAAAATCTCAATTGGTGTTTTGATTCCAAGGCCAAAATCATGTTTAATATCAAGTTTAAGAATCGAGCAACCCTAGAAATTCTCTAGGGACATCGTAGCTTAATTGTTATTGTTTTTCATAGCTATTGAGTCGCTATGAATCTATTATTGATATTAAAATTCTTGTAATCTTTGTTCGATGTAACTCAAGGTATTCAAGATGAAGTATCACCAAATCCTCCCAATTCTACCAAGTTCAAGAACAAGGGAGTTGTCATCCGAGAGCCTTGAAAGCCTCAGAATCATCAGTGAGTGTAGTCGGAGTCAAGGGGATTGTCTAGGTGCCTTCTGAATTCATTGATGAGAATTTATTGTATTATCATCATTGGCCAAGGTATGTTTGCATTAAGACCTCACTAGAGGCATCATCGGTAAGCTCAACATGTTACCAAGTCGATCATTGTGTTGTCATGTGATCAATTGATATTATGAGAATTGAATTAAGACATATTGAACATGTCATAGGATCATTGTCATTGCTATTGCATTGTTATTGCTAATGTTACTAATATTGAAAAGTATTGATATTTATGAGTATTGAATCCTTGGATACGAATAGACATGGGATACAATTGGCATGCCATAGAATTCATGAGCTCATTGGTAAGGAGTGGACTACGGTCCCTGAGCTAAGGCTCTTATTTGGTGATGTTGGTGGGATGTGATTGTGGTGGTTTTAGTGGTGATGTTGGCGGGTATTTACCATTCATTGTTGGCGATGATGGTTGGGAATTCGCGTATACGCAATACATGTCGATCCAAGGAAAACATTCGAATAAGTATTGCAAGTATTGTTAAAATATGTTTTGAGATGCATTACATTGATATATACATGTCATGATTTTCATTGATGCTCATATTATTGTTTATGACTACCTCACAGGCTAAGTAAGCCTAATTTATCTCATTTCCATGCATTTTCAGGTTAAAGCATAGTTGGATCAAGGATTGGAGCAAGGGGCATTTTTGTAGCAAGTCACAACCCTCTATGTAATGTTAATCTAGCCCTTGAACTCCTAGAATGGTGGCGTAGGGTCTAGACAAGTTAGTTTAGCCCCATTTTGTACGTATAAATGACCCATTATGTTAAAAGAGTTAAAAGTGGAAGTTATGGTATGTTAATGTTTTGGTAAAATAGGTTTAATATGCAAGTTTGGCCTATTAAGTGAAAATATCGTAAATGGATTCATTTGATCATGAAATTTTGCATGCTAGTAGATTAAGATGACTAAATGTTGCTGGTAAGGTTTCATTACATTTCGACAAGGTTTGATAGGTTAAACTGGACAAAAACCAAACAAAATCTTTCATTACAGTATATGGCGTACCGATACAGGTCAACTTGTATCGGTACGACCTTGCATATTTGGTGAGTCAAAGCATAAGTCAACTGAGGCGTATTGATACGGGCTTAGGTAATTTCGACACGGAGATGGACAATGAGTTTTGTGAACTTAGTAGTATCGATACAGCCTTAGGGCGTATCAAAATAGGTCAACCATGGTCAATCAATATCGATACAACCCCAGCTGTATCGAAATTGGTAAGCATCTGGAATTGAACTTGTGCAAATCGGTATCAATACGGCCCTAAGCGTATTGAAATAGGGGTTAATGGCCAAAGGCAAATTAGGTCAACCCATATCGATACACCCCTTAAGTGTTTCGTTACGGTGTCTGTTGATTCCATTATCCCGTATCGATACTGATTAAGTTGTATCACAACGGAATTTGACAGTTTCGAATTAAGTCTTAAATCGTGCATACCTATATCGATACAGACCTTGGTGTTTGATACGGTGTTAGTTAATTCTGTTAATAAGCCAAGATCACAGTTTTAAAAAGTTTACAAATTGGTCACTAAGTATTGCATGGTTTAATTGAACTAGTAAATGAACTCCAATTAAACTGAAAGTTTGCATGAATATTGATCATGGATTATATTTCATCATGGTATAGTTAATTTTAAGGGTAAACTATGCCATGTACCACCAAACTATTAGGTGTGACTTGTTTTTACCACCAACCTTTCAATTGGTCCAATTTTACCACCAAACTTTATTTTTTGACTCGTTTATACAACCGCGCTGTTAACTCCTTAACATCATGATGACCTGGATGCTAGACCAAAACGACCTCGTTTTGGTGCTGCTATTTTGATACTAAATTGCCTAAAACGACATCGTTTTACTAGAGGAAAATAAGGAAAACCATGCACTCAATGAAATTTGAACCTACAACCTTTAGAATCAAAGGGGACCTCCTAACCAGTAAGCCAACTTAACATATTTATTTTGTTTCCAGCACAAATAATATATATTCCAAACTACAGTTTATCATATAAATAATATTACTCTATATAAATAATATAAATATATTAGTATACATATATTAATAAGAAAATAATAAAAAAAATAAAAAGATATAAATATTTTTATATTATAAATAATATTAAATATATAAATATATTATTATAAAAACTAAAAGACTAATTTTCAAAACCCCGAATTTTTCAAAAAGCCCAAATTCCAAGAGAACCTTAAACCCTAACACTAAACTATAAACCTTAAACCCTAAAATTTTATTCACAAACAAATAATATTAAAATATATAAACAAATAATATATTATTATAAAAACTAAAAAGATGATTTAAAAAAATCTAAAATTTCAAAAATTTACAAAAAAAAACCAAAATTCACCAAAATCCTAAAGCTTAAACCCCAAATCCATCCATTTTGGTTGCTAATGGGTTTATGATTTTAGGGTTTAGAATTCATAATTTAGGGTTTTAGGGTTTATAGGTAAGAATTTAATGTTTTGGTAGATTTTGGGGGTTTTTTGGAAATTTTGGGGTTTTTTGAAAATTAGTTTTTTAATTTTTATAATAATATATTATTTATTTATATATTTCATAATATTCGTAATATATATTTTTATTTAATTGAAACATTTTATTTATTATTTATATATATTAATATATTATTATATATATTAATATTATTTATAATATATTTATATTATTTGTATAGACTAATATTATTTATATAATAAAATAAATTGAATTAATCTCAACTGCAGTTTAAAATATATATTGTTTGTGCTAGAGACAATTTAGGGATATTAAGTTTGCTTAGTGGTTAGGAGGTTGCTTTTGATTCTAAATGTTGTAGGTTTAAATCCCATTGAGTGCATGGTTTTCCATATTTTCTTCTAGCAAAACGACGCCGTTTTGGGCAATTTAGTATCAAAATAGCGGCACCAAAATGACTTCGTTTTGGTCTAGCATCCAGGTCATCACGGCGTTAAGGAGTTAATGGCGCGGTGGTATAAATTAGTCGAAAAATAAATTTTGATGGTAAAATTGGACCAATTAAAAGATTGATGGTAAAAATGAGTCACACCCAATAATTTGATGGTAACTGACATAGTTTACCCTAATTTTAATAAAGGACCCATAAATCACAAGAATTATAGTTTAGTCCCTAAAACTTGTAAAGGTCTAAAATTAGTCCCTAAATTGTAGATCCAAGCATTGTATTAAAGTGGTAAACCTCCTATGCTGACTTTGCATGATTGGTCAAGCACGTATTGATTGTTTATCAAATTATGATTAAATCTTATCGCAGATCATTGTATTATTCATCGGTAACATTCTCTGACCCTATTTTCTTCCAGGCCGGGTGGGGGATGTTACAGACAATTCCAAGCACTGAGCTTGCAAAGCTCAGTGGTATACATCTACTCTACTATACTTCATGCTAATCATAAACATAAGCATGCGAGCTAGTACAAGCAATAAGGAGATATGAATAAATACATGGCATTACCACAAGACACCTAAACACATGCTCAAATCAAAGAATCATCATGCATGGAACACAAGGCTCAACCATACTCGAAATCTTACTAGATCATTCGAGCAAAAGCATACAAGTAATACCATAAACTTGGAGTGATGTCCGCATCCACTAAGAATCGAGATCATACACTCTAAGTGAGGCTTGCATCCATAAAGCATCATGATCCTAAACTGTATGGGACGAGGCTCACGACCATTAAGCCTCAGGATCATACACTCATGCTCGAAATCTCTCATCAAGCATTTTCAAATAAGGCCAACGTCCACAAAGCATCAGGATCCTCCATTCGGAAATCTTCAACCATGTTGTTACAACACACTCAAACTCTCACTGGGTATCCAGATCCCATCAGTCAATGGTAACTCAACCAAACAAGTGCCCATACTTGGCGCACAACATCACACGATCCACTAAGGATCCCTATGGTTGCTATTACAAACAAGTCACCCAAGACTTTACCAAGTTAATACTTTATGAAAGTGTACATTAATCATCCTCATTAATTATCTCCATTAATCCATATGATCTCATTAATAGTTCACGTCAATTTCTATATTTTTATTAGTATAAAAGATTATTTCATTTAGTGGGTACCGGTACTGGAACACGAGTATCGATACGGGTCGACTTGTACCGATATGGCTAGAAATCCTTAATTTCCACAAGTATCGGTACGGGTCGACCTGTACCGATATGATCCCCCAAACACGTACCAGTACGGTTGAAGCTCGTACTGATACCCTAATCACGAGTTCACACACTTTCTCAAATTACGATATTTACTATACCTTATCGATCCCTAAAGCTTATGGAAAACATTAGGGTTTGTTTACTAACACGTTTAATCAATTAATATTAATTACCAGCTTCATAATTAGTTATTTGAATATTACCAATTATGAGTCCACATAGTGTAATTTCCATCGAACATGCCAATTCACATTTCAAACACTAAAGCAACACAACATGTAAATCAACCAATCAGATATCATATGAATATTCAAGGACCCTACCAGTCTCTAAAACTCATAAAAGTCTAAGATATTCTTAAACTCATCATGCATCTCAATATTTACCAAATCTTGGAATACCGATCTCAATACATGCTTATCTATCATCAACCTATTTTGCAACCACTAATAAGCAAGGCAATTACGATTATGATGCTCATGAAACATTTCGGAGTTCAAGGTGTGCTAACCTTAAGCCAAAGCGATAAGTATTTATTTGAGCTTTCTTATTATTCAGCTTGGTCCGATATCAAACCCTGAATAATCCTCATAAACAATCGAATATGAAAACACATTAATTCCACGCACCCCATATTCAATTTAAAAGGTCAAATGTGTAAAAAAAAGCTTATTGGATTTGAATTTGGCAAAATGGACTGCGCCAACGGACTCGAAATATCGAGAAACCCTCGAGTAGGGTCCCCTAGAAAAATTTAACAGCTCGGTCAACACGATCAATGGCTTAGTCAATGCGGTCAACGGCTTAGTCAACTCTGCTTGGGGTCATCGGCTCAACTCATGGCCCCAGTCTTGTCTAGATTGATAGGCAGGCTTGGCGACTCGGCCCAATCGGCTAACAAGCTTCAACTTGCTGTTGAAGGAAACCCGCGGTTAGGCTGTGATTTTCCACCGCAGGAATTAGCTGGCGAGCTCTAGTCTGGCATTTCCGACCATGCTAATTCCATTGGTGGCCTCAGATTTTGGTTTTGAAAACTCGATTCCCTCTGTCTGGAAAACTTGAAACTTTCTTTCTCTCACCTCGACAAACACGGTGATGATAGTGACTCTGCTAGTATCGACAAAGTCGTCTCGAGAAGATGAACACAATGGCGGTAGAGGTGTCGACAACGGACGGTCGGATCTCCGTAGATCAAAGTTTAAAACTCTCCCCTTACTTTCTCTCTTTTTTTTCCGTTTCCTCTCTCCCCATTTACCTTTTCTCTGTCTTCCTCCAACATAATATCTCTTTCTTATTCTCCTATCCTCATCCTTTAAAAATTTAAACCTTCTCTCTAAAGTAATGGGCCCAACGTAAAATGCCCTTAGCCTAAACACCCAAAGTAATGGCCCTTAACTCGAGTCCAAGACCCAATTCACTAACTCAAAAATTAGGTTTTTACATGGCATATTATCAAACCCATCCAATGTTTTTTTCTAAATCCATTTGAACAAGAATGTAACACCCCGATCCAAATATAAAGTAGTACATTTGGGTAACCCACAAACTGATCCATCAAATTTCCAATTGAAATCATAAGTTTATCCATCAATTAAAAGCATTAAACACTCATAAATCCATGAAGGTAAATAAGTATTAAAATTAAGTTTACAAATAAAAAGCTCTAAGTTTAAAACATCGTATACAAAAATGATATTTCAAATAGAGTTATAGACTCAACAGTGGTAAGCTCTTATGAATAAATTAGCCCAAACTAAAATAACAAGTACTATAACTCTAAAGTGAACGCGGTGCTAGGAAATCCTCACCGATGAACTCCTTCAATGGGTGACCTGTCAACCTACGCACAGAAAAACCACACATCCGCACGCTAAGCGAACAAAGCTCAGTGTACATTTCTACTCTATCACAATTCGCGATTATCATAAAAATAAGGATGCAAGATAGTATTAGTTTATAGTGTAATCACTAATTTTATCCGGGGGTCAACCCGTTTCTTTTTACAAATAAGGGCTTCATTTATCTACCTTAATTATATAGTATATGCTTATCATTAAAAACTTGAAGAAACAAAAATATTACTAGTATGTTTCGTTTGATTACAACTATATCATCCAAATGAAAACCCCCTAAATATTATTTATTATTACCATTTATACGTCATTGTTATCACGATTATTATTACTATTGGTATTACTATATTATTATTATGTTCCATTATTTTTGTTACTACTATTGTTATAAGCCAAAATCAAAATAAAAAAAAACTATGATAAACAAAAGTCCAGTACATTAAATAAATGCAAAAGATAAAAAGTCCATTTACAATTAAAAATGAAAAGCCAAAAAAAGTATAATACATTTTGTCCCGATAAGGGGCCCAAGCCTAAAAACCCTAATCTAATATATATCTCTTTTGGCGCAGTCAACTCCCAGCCGTTAGATCTGGGGCAAATCTAACGGTCCGAGATCAAAGCGGGGAAGATTCTAGAGCCTCCACGTGCCCGTCTCTTCATCTCTTAACGCGCCCACATGCCCGTCTCTTCGGCTCCCCACGCGTGCGTGCGGTTCACGTCTGACCTCTCAGCTCCTCCACGTCGTTTGCCACGACTCAGCCCATGTCTCTCATGTTCGAGAGTAAGCAAAACACAACAACAAAAAAACACAGGACATCAGATAACCAAAAGAGGCAAAGGCAATTTCAAAATACCAGATGAATACAATCAAGAAATTCAGAGCAACCAATGGAGGATTTCTATTTTGTTTTTCCTATTTCAAAAACTATGTAAATTAATGGATATATAATAAAAACCCCAAATATTGTAAATCCTAGTTCAAAACGGGGGAAAGTGAGATTTTTGAGAACAAGCAATACAAAGAAATACAACTTTTGAGGTATATCTCTTTCATTTTCAGAGCATGCATACAAAAGCAAGAAAAAAGTGTTTTAGGGTTTACCTTTGGATTTAACGGGGTTCATATTTGCCTGTTTGGTTCTATCGGTGATAAGCCCTCCGATTCTTTTCGGGGATGAATGGGGTGAGCCGGCAAGAAAAACCAAGCTTTTAAAAGGCATTGTGGTTTCTGTTTTATAGATTTGGGTCCCGGCTTTTTCAAAAAATGAGGGGTATTGTTGTTTTCCAAGGGAAAAAGGGTCTGATCTAGGTTTGGAGTGAAAAGGGAAGCGTTTTCTGGTTTGTTTTGGGTTCGTTGGCCGCGGGTGAGCAGCGGCCGATGCAGCGGAAATGTGGTCGGGTTCTAGAATTTGCGGCAGCAAGGATGAATACCACGGCGGTGTTCATCCGTATCCAGAGAAAAAGGGGAGTGTTTTCAGATTTTGGAGAAACATTCTAAAAAATTTCCGTTCTTAGTAAAAAATTGGGTTTTATACCCGGTCCCTTTTTAAAAATGGGATAATTCCCTCTTAATCCCTCCGATGTTTGATAATAGCACCCGCGGTCCTTCTGTTTTTTTAAAACCCCTACCTTGGTCCCTGATTTCTTTCTCTTTGCCATATCGCTTTCCTTTTTTTACATATTTAATTTATGCCCTATTCTATTGTTTTTCTTCAATTTCAGTCCTTTTTGCTCATGTTTGTTTTTTTACCTTGTTATGATTTAGATGTGTGCGGCATGTATATAGCGTATACTATATGATATATAATTTATGTGTGTAATATATGTTATATATCATATAGTTTTTATGTATGTAACTCATGATATATATAATATAGTTTTTTTTTATGTATTGTTGATTATAATATCTATATAATATGGTTTATTGTGTGATTTCACTTGTATATATTACTATGTGATATATTTAATATATGTTATATATATTTCACATGTTGAATCTATTTTATTGTCCCCTTGAATGTATAGTTTATTTTCATGTTATTTGTTTTATTTTGATAGTAGGTCATTGGATTTTAATTTAATTAATTTAAAACATACCTTTGGCTTAATGAGGTGTGTGTGTTTAGATCAATTAAAATAAATATAGGCTCTTCAGATTAGTTGAAACTTTAGTTTTTGGGCCTTTTAAGATAGTTTAGGGTAATTTAATTTAATTAATCTAAAGTGTGCGACCGGCTTATTGGGGCATAATCTTTAAATTAATTAAATTAAATTTAAGATTAGATTAGATTTTTAGAGCCATAGTTAGATTTAAGGTTTGAATTAGCTTAATCAATTTAAATTTATCCTTGGCTTATTGAGGTAAATGTTAAATTTGTTAAACTAGTTGAACACCTCTTAACTACCCCTTAGGATAAAATTGACAAAGCTTAGACAGACGTTTAATTCAAATCACGATCTAATTAATTTGGTTCATTTTAAATAGAATCCTTGGCTTATTGGGATACTGGTTTAAAATTAATCAAATTAATTGTCGTTCAAGATAATTTGGAAGTCATTAGGAGTTCTTTCATAGGGTTAATTAATTTAGGGTTAATATTAGATTAATCTAGCTAGTAATCAAATAATTAAATAAATTTTTATAATTTGGGCCTTGTAGGTTAGGACTTTAGTGGGAATAAGGTTTTAATTTTTAAGCCCTTCCTTGCCATGCATTTCTAATTGTCATTCATATGACCTCTAATTTTATAATCAGGCATGGAAATCAATTAACTTAAACCCTAAAAGGAGGTACTCATTAATTCTAATATTTGTGTCGTAACAGTCTTGGCTCAATGGATGTTGACCAAATACTTGAATTAATTCCTATCGTTCGAAGGTAAACATTAACTAAAAATTGACAAATCATGCCATCATATTTAAATACTTGCATCATACATAAAGGTGATGTACATAAATTGAACCATAAATTAACACGACAGTTGGCCTTATTCAACGTCGATTTATTCTATGGTTCATTGTATCGTCACCCTTATTAATTAAATGTTTAATTAATCCAGACTCACCAATTTGACTAACCCCACTTAACTAGAGCCCATACTCAATTGAGAACATTTAATTAACGTTAATTTGAATTTTATATGTTTCCATCAATTAAAAGCAATATATGATTTGCTACCGATTTCGGGCGTTATGGGGTGCTAACCCTTCTCCACACGTAACCAACTCTCGACCCAATTTCACGAGTCTCTGGTTTTCTAGTGTTCGGTCTACCTTAGCCAAGTGACCGGTGGCGACTATAAGTCCTCTTATTTCCCAAAAGAACGAAAAAGATTTTTTAATTTCAAAAATGGTCACTACAACATGGCGACTCTGCTGGGGACTCATTTCGTTTTTCATAACAGAAAACAAGTTAAGCCAAAAACCAAAATTTTACTTTTATCGATGGAAATTTTGAAATTTAAGTAGACTTTAATTAATTTGTTTTTTTTTCAAAGGTGACACATTTATTAAGTGGGCTTTGATAATTGGTGGTTTTGCGTTAATTTTTCATTTAATTTATAAGGAATCACCGGCATGTGTTGCATCATAATCATCAAGCTCTAGACCCGAGCTCTGTCCCTTGAGTGGGAGCGAAACGCCACATACCCACGTGAGTATCCCTCCATGGGTCACTAATTCACTTCTGGAATCCATGCCTTTGACACATGAGTAGCCCTCCACGTCATTGGGTCGTGCTTTCCCTCGAATCGAATCTAATTCACAAGCTTGTGATGGCCAGAATTGGGGTTCTTGTTGCCTTAGTAGGTGATAAGATAGGTTCGAGTACCCTTGTCTATAACTAACCCACATGTGTGAGAATCTAGGAAACCCACCCCTATTACAGCGATGCAGACAACCATAGTTAACTAGAATTCATGTGATAAGAGTTTTCCTTTTGTGTTTGCTTTTCGCCTAATTTGTTTGTATTTATCCTTCTTCATTTCCAAATTTATTATTTATCCTGCGACTGACACACTTCATTTTGTTTTATGTTCTTTTCCTTTTTGCTTTTATTTTGCACATTTTGTCATATCATGAAGAACACATTGAGTCGGTAATAGTCTGAAATTAAATGCTTGATCAATGGGAGATTTTGTTTGCAACAACGACGAGAAGAATTCTGATGTACAAGTATGGTCAGAAGGAGAACAACTCTATGATGGAGACAGTATTTCTGTCAGGTTTGGGTCTACGATGTCAACTGAGACTTTCATGAATACAGAGTATAATGATGTGCCTGGCTAAAGGTCGGTTTGGAATAGTTGGGATCTTGAGACAAGAGACGCTTTCAAAGGTGATTGTGGTGACATTGCATACTTGTTAGATGTTCCCGTCGATCAATCACTACTTTAAGCCTTGGTGAGATTTTGGAATTCATCATATAGTTGTTTCACAGTTGGCAACTTTGATTTGACCCCGACAATTGAAGAATACCGAGCCCTCATAAATTGTAAAAAGATCGACGAGAACCGTGTCTATTCAAAACCAAGAAAGAACAAATCCTTATGGGATAATCTTGGTAGGTTCTCGGATACTTTGCCTTCTTGGGTCGACAATCAGGTTACAACTTGGAACAAGAAAGAATATCTCAAGTGGGAAGGAATTATGGCCTTAGCTTCGGTACATCCCGTGGATCGAGTTCAGCGGGACCTTTTTGCACTTTTGATCCATGGGTTAGTTCTATTCCCTAAAGCTTTGGAACTTATCGACCCGTCAGTATTGGATTTGTTCGATCATTTTGGTGGAGGGACCAATCTGGTACCCATGATTTTGGCAGAAATTTTTCGGTCTTTGAGCTTTTGTAGAGGGCACAGAGGGGGTCGTTTCCGAGGATGCCCCCAGCTTTTAACTGTTTAGCTCTACAGTCACTTTTGGTCGGATGTTCATTTCTCAAGACCTATATTTGATGGCAAATTCTCACCATTAGAGGAGTTTGTACGAAAAGGAGATTGGTCGATCAGGATATCCGAGGAGGTTTGGATAGACGTTTTCCAAAATATAAAGGACAAGGACATAGTTGGGAGAGTTCCGTCGCTATCAGCGGGGAATATCCTTTATAGATGTGGGGAGTACTCTTGGGTACCGTTACTCGGTCTTTGGGGGCATACAGCTTACGCACCTTTTGGTTCTGAGGCAATATGGTTCTAAGCAGTTCGTACCGGTCCCAAGCAGATTGAACGAGTTTATCATGGACTACGAGACTGAAAAAGGCTATAAGGGGAAGGTGTATAGTGCTTCTTCAGCTTGGAACAACGCAAGACGGGTTAAGATCATAAGTATTCCTTATGAGGTCACCCCCAAGTATGAAGGTCTGTTGAAGAAAGGTTGGCTACGCTCCCCACCGAAGTCGATTTGATTAGAAAGTAGCTCGAAGAGAAACAAAAGAGGTTTATCCAACCAATCAAGATAGGTTGAACTTTGAATTGGATAAAACAAAATTCGAAGTGGAGATTAGAGGTCTACAAAGAAGGAAGGTTGAGTTGGAGCTTGAACTCAAACTGGAGAAGGAGGAAATCCGAAACTATAGAGGTTAAATAAGAACAAGGGAGTCGCGGAGAATGAGCCAAGTGGAGGATTGGAGCTCCGACTTAAGGAAGAGAAAAAAAAATGAGACTTACAAGAGGAAGTATTAAAAGCACAAGGACCAAGTGCTCACTATGACACAAGAGATGGAGAATCTGCAAACCTCTCACTCAAGGCAGGTTGAGAAGGAATGACGCCAAAGTGAAGTATTGAAAGCTTAAGTAAAGTGTATGGAGAAGTCTCTCCTCAGGCATAAGGGTTCTAATTAGAGGTTTGAGGCTAGTACCTCAAAGAAGCAAGCATCAAAGGTCTGTATTGGAGAGTTGGAGGCCGAGGTTCAACAATTCAAGGACAAGATAGCAAGTTTTAGAAGGGCAATTCAAGTGTGTCAAATGCTGAATTTGGAGCGACTACGGTTCATCTCTTACACTATTTGGAGGCAAGAGCAAGAATTGGCACATTTGATGACTTAGATGCAAGAGGTCACTCAAAAGTTATAGTTTCTAGCGGAAGATGCTACCGAGCTTCTAGACTACGTGGATGAAGAATCAGAGGAGGGAGAAAGGATTGTTTGGATCTTGAGGGAGATCATCGACCTAGATGCTAGCTTTGGACCATATGCGTAGCGAGTTTTCTTTGGTTATTGTAATGAAACAATGTCGCTTTTAGTGCAAGTTGTTTTAATGATGATATTCGTTGAACTCAGTGCCGCTCTTTGCATTCATGCATAAGACATTTATTTGCATATTTTTTAATAACTAAAATAATTAAAAGACTTCTCATTTCAGAGCATTTTGATTCCTTAAATTGCAATCATTCCACACCCATATCGCACTGGATTACAAAAAAAAGGATAATGGAAGAAAGCTTTGCAAAGTTGGAAGCCGATCTTAAAGGCTAGTTGGAACGAGCTCAGCAAGAACTAAGGGACACCATCATCAAGTCCTAACAAGACATGATGAAGGAGATATCTCAGAGGATACAATCCAATCTAAGAGGAAATGGTGTTGTATAGAACCCAGCCCAAGACTCGGGGGAACGCTCGTATGCCCCAGTTTTTAAGAACCCTTTCTTTATCAACCCTTCACCTCTGCAAAGGATATCTTCTCCAACATCAGGTTGGTGCCTCCGCCCCACTTAGCTAGACGTGACATTTAGAAACATTGAAAATGTCAAAGATAGCATCCCAGATTTTGATGAATTGGAAAAGTTAAACCAAGTGAAGGCAGAGTTCTCAAAGATGTTGGAGGACACCCGGAAGGACCTCAAAGAAAAGTTCTGGGTAAAGGAAGATGAAGAAGGTCCCTATGGATTAAACGCTAGAGAGCTCATTTTGGTCCCAGATGTAGAAATCCTGCACAAATTCAAGACCCTAAAATTCGAAAAGTTTGACGAGACGACTTGCTCCACTACACACCTGGCCATATTTTGTCGGAAAATGGTCGGGTACACAGAAAAATGAGAAGTAAAGGATTCACTACTTCTAAGACAACTTAGTGGGATTTGCCTTGAGATGGTACAAGCAACTAACAGGAGCTCAAATCAAGTCATGGAAAGATTTGGCCAAATTTTTCACCGACCAGTACAAGCACATAACTAACATGGTCCCTAATAGACTTATGTTGCAAGGAATAAAAAAACATGACGAAAGCCTCCAGGAGTACGCTTAGTGGTGGCGTGATGTAGTGGCGCAAGTTCAACCTTCACTTTTTAAAAATGAGATCTCCTCGATGTTTGTGGATGTGCTAAAGGGGACGCTCTATGATCGTTTGATCAGCAATCCTATTAGCAATTTCACAGAAATGGCTATGACTGATGAGCGCATCGAGGCTACCATGAAGAGTAAGAGAATTCATAGGGGAGAACCATCACGCAAGCACTACAAGAAGAAGGACATAAGGTTAACAATAATTTTGAGGTTGTTAAGAACATCACCATATCCCAACCCCAAGCCGCGGAAGGGAATATCCGAAGCTTCAACAAGAGAGAAGACAAGAGACCTAAGAGGGAAAGCGAGAATAGATCATTCACTCCCTTACCAATGTCTTACAAGGAACTTTACTCGTAGTTGTATAAGGAAGATCTAGTTTGGCCTTATCATGTCACACCTTTCAACCCCGCCTTACCCGGCGTGGTATGACCCCGAGGCGCACTATGAGTACCATGCCGATGCTCCAGGGAATTCAATCAAAAACTGTGTGGCATTCAAGAAGTTAGTTCAGAATTTTATCCGAACCGGAGTCTTGCAGTTAGGGGAGCAAAGCACTGCCAGCAACCCCTAGTTGAGTCATGAGGGGCAAGACGTAAATGCTCTTGAAGAAGAGTATGCCCAAAAGGCTAAGGTGGGTGTGTCCAAGATTTGGTCTCCGTTGAGATGGGTTTTCCAGTAGTTATGAATGGCACGTCTCATCGATCGAGGAATGGTAGTCGTGAAGAAGAGTTATGGACCATACTGCGAGTATCATCAAGCAGAGGATCATGAGATACAAGATTGTGGGAAGTTCCACCAATTAATTCAGAATATGATGGATAATAGAGAAATTGAGTTTTTTCAAAAAAAAGGAAGGAAGGAATCTGAAGTATGTGTATTAGAGAATCAAGACACCAAGTACAACGAAAAGAGACCACTTGTCCTTAGCTTCAAGCCAGTTGAGGAACATGCCCCTAAGGTGACCTCGGTGTTATAATTTCTGCCCTTACATCCTTTCTTTTGAACAATACACATTTGGTTCTATGGAAGTATACCGCCAATGTTTCAACACCAAGAACCTCCAGCTCACAAGAACGTTCGAAGGTAATGATGGGGACAAAACCAACTCCAGAGGGGGCCGTAGAACCAAGTCCCAAAGGGTAAACGGTCTCGGGCATTTCATGAGAATTGGACGATGTTACAATCTCGAAGCACCCAAAGCAGTGGAAGAACTAGAAAGAAGAATGTAAGGAAACCGAGGCTAAACTTCAGAAGATATTCGGAGAGGAATCACCTCCAAAGATCAAGCAACTAGTCACGGAGACCTAGGCTCAGGGATTTTTGAGATTCTTGAAGCAAAGTTAGTACAACATCGTGGAACAACTTCAAAAACAACTGGCTTAGATTTTCGTACTCGATCTCCTGCTCAACATAGAAAAGCATCACGACGCGCTGTTAAAAGTTCTAAATCAAACCTTCGTTACAAGTGATATTTCAGTTTGGAATTTGGATCGGATCATCGACCATTTCACCGCTGACAATTACATCACTTTTAGCGACGATGAGATACCGGCGGAAGGTAAGGGGTCCACCAAGGCCCTAAACATTACTACCCATTGTAAGGGGCATGTGTTACCGGGAGTGCTGATTAACAATGGCTCTGCTCTAAATGTTATGCCTTTGGCTACTCTGCAATGTCTGCCAATCGACAATTTCGCACATGAATCCCTGTTAAAATACAGTGCAAGCATTTGATGGGACCTGACAAGAGATGGTCGGGAAGGTCGAAGTACCCTTGCTCATTGGTCCTAGTAAGTACATTGTCGATTTTTTGGTCATGGATATTCGGCCATTCTATAAATGTATACTAGGAAGGCCATGGATACATTCAGTCGGTGTAGTCCCATCTTCGCTGCACCATAAATTGAATTTTTTTATTGAGGGGAAGCTGGTCATGGTCAATGCCAAGCAAGACATCATCGCTTTGGTGACTTCTGACACACCGCATATCTAGACCGATGAGGAGGTCCTAGAATGTGCTTTTAGGGGCTTGGAATTTGTTAATGCTACCTTCGTTGCCGAAGGGAGCTGGATCCCTTGCCCTAAGCTATCCAAATGCACCAAGATGGTAGTATTCGAGACCCTAGGAAAAGGGGCGAGAAAGGGAAAAAGGGTGTGGAAAGACTCTAGAAGGACGCCTCCGACTTGTAAGCATCATCCACAAGAGCGACCATTTTGGGCATGGCTATATGCCCAATTTCTTGCAAAGGAAATAAGAGTGGAATAAGAGGCAAGAACAAAGTAAGGCCCACTTCATAGGGGAGGACATTTCCTGGGCTCCCATCACTTACGGAGATTTCAAGCGCATTTTCAAGCCCGAAGAATTAAGGGACACTGAGATGGAAGTCCATGAGGCAATCCAAGAAGGCGAGAGGTGCTTTCTTGAAGAACTAACCTGCAAAGCTCTGGAGGAGATGGAAGTGAACGTGATAAGAAAGGTTGACAATATTGTCCAGCCTTTGGCCTATATCCGCCCATACTTCCCTGGTGAAGAGCTCAACAATTGGACCTGCATGGACATGCCTGTGGTTTTTAGGTTCGAATCAAAGTAATGCCCTGAACAACCATGAGACTTTTGGCCCGAAAGTAATGTGCATCCTTTGTAAAAGAACAACAATATCACTTTCTATCTACTTTCAATAAAATGAACGTTTTCTATATCCCCTTCTCAAATGGCAAACATAACATTCATTCCATTCATTATTTTTTTGTTTATTATTTCATATCACAAGTTATTCCTTTCCATTCCCAATGTATACTTTTAAACTCGTACAGGCCCCTTAATATAAACTATATGAATGATTCAGAACCTAATCTCAAGGTAGATTTCGAGCGACCCGCCTATTTGGAAGAGATCAATGAGGAAGATGACGAGGTCCCAAATGAGTTGTTAAGGCTAATGGAAAGTGAGAAAAAGCAAATCCTACAACATCAAGAAGAAGTTGAGATCTTGAATTTAGGGACTAACGAAGAAAGGAAAGAGGTAAAGATCGCCAAAGGTTAAGAAGGATTTGGTAAAACTACTTCTAGAATTTAAGGATGTGTTTGCATAGAAGTATTAGGATATGCCAGGATTAAACACAAATATCATGGTACACAAGCTTCTTATAAAGCCAGAATGTAAGCCTGTCCAGCAAAAGCTCTAGAGGATGAGAATGGATATGTTGCTAAAATTCAGGGAAAAAGTACAGAAATAGTTCGAAGTAGGATTCTTGAAGGTTTCCAAATACCCGGAATGGGTAGCCAACATAGTACCAGTACCAAAAAGGATGGGAAAGTACGCATGTGCATGGATTATAGGGATCTTAACAAGGCATGTCCCAAGGACAACTTCCCTACACTAGTTGACAACACTGTGAGGCATGTGATAAGTGTTCAAAAGTACTATTTTAATACCCTTTTTACTCATATTATTGTTAGACTTAGGCTCATATTAGTTGCATAATTAGTTATTCATGCATTAATTAATGTTTCTTTCCACCGTTGAGCTTGATTACATAACTTGGTGATTTTTGTGGAAAAAGATGCTGATTTGGTGTGTTTTTGTGTGTGTGCAAAATCACTTGCCTAAACAAGGCTAGAACCAGTTGCCAGGGCAGTACATGAAGGAGATACCGACGCAGTTGCCAGGGCAATGCATGAAGGAGATGCTGAGCTAGTTGCCAAGGCAATTCTCGATAAGGGATAAGATGATATGGTAGTCGAAATTGATGACTAGATAAGCCCAAGATGACGTGGAGCAAAGTTAAATCACAAAGGAGTTTGATTTCCATGAAAAGGTCAAAGAGAAATTAAATCCCAAAAAGATAGGAGAAGATCTAGAAGGAATTTAAATATAATAAAGAATTATATTCTTTTAAAGTATTTAATTCCAACTTAACTTCCTCCTCAAGAAGGATTTTGACCTAGCCATCTCCTATTTAAAGGAGACCAAGCCGTCAACTCCAAGGAGAGCAAGAAGAGAGAAATTTCGATAAAACTCCAAAGGGGCAAGAGGGGAGAGATTTCGACAAGAAGGGAGAAGCTTGGATAGAGTTTGATTGGGAGAGAATTCAAGGGGGCTGATCGATTTCTTCTTCTTCTTCTTTGCTTCCATTAGATTCACAGTTTGGGGATTATTCTTTGTATATTTTTTGAACCCAACCATGAATTAACTTGATTGGTTGGGGTTATTGTGTTTTGTTGTTGTGAAAAACAATTGGATTTTGTTTAGGTTTCTGAGTTGCAATTCAATTTTCAAAGTTTGTTCATTATTGGTTCTCAATCTTGTTTGCGAGTGAATTGGGAGAGGATCTCGTAACTTCATCTATTTATCTAATATCGGGAGAGTTAGATTCAAGAAACGAATGAGCATGGTCTTTATTCAATCAATTGATGGTGAATACTAATCTGGCTTAGGAATAAGTTTAGGATTTCAACGGCTAAGAGGAGCACAAGATTAGTTGTTGTTCACCCTTGATTCACGTAGGGATGTATTATCAAGGCATGCACAAATAGCTAGAGTTTTGACTTAGGGATAAGAAGAAACCATTGAAGAATGCTTCGCCAAACTTTGGAAGTGAATGTTCAATTGCCCAGGCAATCGACCCATCCTTAATTGCCCAGGCAATCATGGGAGTATTGCCCAGGCAATCTGATCAGACAACGAGGGGGAATTGCCCTGGCAACCGACCATGCAACACGGCAGAATTGCCCTGGCAATCAACCAGGCAATTGCAACCAAATTGCCCTGGCAATCGACTAGGCAATCATAACAGAATTGCCTTGGCAATCCGGCTGCTACTCAATCTCCAAGACGATCCAATCGGCTATCACACCTCAGCTCACGATAACCTGGCCTAATCTCTCTTATTTGATTTCATCTATTGTTTTAGTTTATTGCTCTTAGTTTACTCGTTAATTAGAACCTCTATTATCAATTGTATTTTTATGTTCATAGTGCAGTAACTTAAGCAAAGTGGCCCAAACCAATCCCTGTGGAGACGATACTCGATGCATATCATATCACTTTATTACTTGCGACGTGTATACTTGCACAATTGCGTAGCACTTATTACGCGCAACAAGTTTTTGGCGTCGTTGCCGGGGATTGGCAATTGGTGTTAGTTGTTTTTGTTATTGCATTTTTTTAGTTTTACTAACTTTTCTTTTTGTTTGCTTTATCAAAAAAAATAATTAGGTGCGCTACAAGTTAAGGGACATCAGCATGTCAGGAAATAAAACCCGATCTATTCGAGAGTTGATGTTGGAAGATATGAATCAATTCAATCAAGAGTTTCTTGCACCCTTTGATGATTACCTATACCAACCGAGAAAAGCCCAAAGAGCCTATACCGTGGAAAACTCTTGTGCTATGTGTGGAGAACATCATGTGTTTGAAAATTGCCCTCACCTTTTTTGTGCATATGACTACATGGAGGACCATAGAGGGAACCAGCAGCAAAATTCTTCATGGTATGGTAAAAAAGCTGAAAATGTTTTTTACCATAACAATTTTGCCGCAGCATCAAATATGCCATGGCAATGTAGTCCTTTTCAAAAGCATTCCAATTCCTTGGAGGAAACATTGATAGCTTCCTTGGATAGAGTTGACAGATCAATTGAAGAGATTCGAGAGCTATCAAAGTCCATGGATACGAGGATAGCTCAGTGGGATGCAACCTTGGGGGATTCAGAAGATCAATTGAGGAGATCCACATATGTCATGGATAACATGCACCAACAATTCATTCCTAGGGATACTGAAGTCCCAAGGCAAGAGGGCAAGGAACAATACAAGGAAAGCTCTCTGATGTGTGAGGAACAACTAAAACCTCAAGGTCGAGAGTATGTTGATGAGAAAGACTACCTAACACTTGATGAGCCTGAGCAACAAATTGCCTCGGCAATGATTGAGGAGCCTGAACAGAGCAATGCTGCGACAACACTCAGTGAAGCTGAGAACAACAATACTACAGCAAATTCTGAGGAACCTAATGCCTAAAAGATTACAACGTTGATGTTGAAGTAGGAATTTGTAGATTGCTCTCATCTACAGTTACCACGGCAATTGCATAACCACATGCAAGATCAACGATATGATAATACTTTGCTAATGGAATATGAGCAGGTGATGGTTGAACCTTTCGAATTCTTTAAAAACTCACATCATCCATTGCAGGTATGTCTTGAGAAACTGATGTTGGTAGATTTGAAGCCATCAAAATCTCTACTGATGGAGATGTTTGAGAGGTCAAAAGAAAAAGGTGTTTGGATTCATAAAGCTTTTCAGAAAATTGGTTCTTCCCTTGACTTACAGCAAATTTTGGCAACTGATTGCCACGGCAATTGGCTAGAGCAGCAATTGCCACGACAACGAAGGCTACATCCAGCCATGATGGAGCCCGACAAGAATGAGGTAATTAAATGGTTGGGTGTTGATATAACTTTTTCTACTAATATATTCATGCCTTCAAGAATAGTAGCAAGGTGGAGAATATACATGGACTACAAGCGAACAAAGAAGAAAGACACCTCCACCATGGTAACACAAAGGGGAGTAGCTAGGAGCACATTGGCCCAACTCTTTTTGGGTAATATTATCACTCGATAAAAGGTGCGGATGGGCTATAAGAAGTATCGAAAATGACCATCTTCAAGTTTTCTCAGATATGCAGTAACATTAGAAGATGCATGATGGCACTCTTTTCAAACATGGTCGAAGACTTCCTTGAGATCTTCATGGATGATTTTTCTGTTTTTGGTAATGAGTTCGACAGTTGCCTCAGTAATTTAGAGAAGGTGTTGGCAAGATGTGAAGAAACCGATTTAGTCCTTAATTGGGAGAAGTGCCATCTTATGGTAGATGAAGGAATAGTGCTCGGCTATAAGATTTCATCCAAGGGAATTGAAGTAGACAAAGCCATGGATGTGTATGCCTCGGCAACCCTCGACGCCGCAGCAACCCTTGACGCCTCGGCAACCATGGATGTGCATGCCTCGGCAACCCTCGATACCGCAGTAGCTCTTGACGCATACGCCTCGGCAACTCCAGACATGCATGCCTTGGCAACCCTTGACGCGCATGCCGCGGCAACTCTATACGCGCACGCCTTGGCAACCATGGAAGCAGTTGCCACAACAACACATGCCTCAGCAATACCCTGGTACGCGGATTTAGTTAATTTCCTTGTTTGTGGTATTTTAACTTATGGCCTTACTCACCAAGGAAAGAAGCGGTTCCGCCATGATGCTAAGCATTACTTTTTGGACGAGCCTTTTTTGTTTAAACAATATGCAGATCAGGTTATACGCCGATGTGTCCCTGAAGAGGAGCAGCAGAATGTACTCTAGCAATGCCATTCTTCACCCTATGGAGGACATTTTGGAGGAACACGTACCGCGGCCAAAGTTTGGCAATCTAGTTTTTATTGGCCAACACTGTACAAAGATGCCCAAGAGTTTTACAAGCAATGTGATCGTTGCCAGAGGACGGGCAATATCTCTAGACGACATGAGTTGCCGCTCCAAAACATCATCGAGGTGGAATTGTTCGATGTATGAGGGCTTGATTTTATGGGACCTTTCCCATCTTCATTCGGAAACCTCTACATTCTACTTGTCGTCGACTACGTCTCTAAATGGGTTGAGGCAGTTGCAATTCCCACCAACGATTCCAAGATCGTGCAACAATTCTTCCAGAAAAACATATTACACGGTTTGGGATGCCGAGAGCAATTATCAATGATGAAGGCAAGCATTTTGACAATAGACTTATTACCAAGATGTTGCAATGCTTCGGTATATCGCACAAGATTGCCACGGCATATCACCCACAAACCAATGGGCAAGCAGAAATTTCCAACCGGGAATTGAAGGGTATACTCGAGAAAGTTGTAAATCCCTCTAGGAAGGATTGGTCAGTAAGACTAGATAACGCACTTTGGGCATATCACACTGCATTCAAAACACCCTTAGGTATGTCCCCCTTCCGACTTGTCTATGGCAAAACATGCCATCTACCGATGGAAATCGAACGCAAGGCATATTGGGCAATCAAGACCGTGAATATGGATTGGGAAAGTGCCGGACAAAAGCGTTTGTTGGACCTCAACGAGATAGAATAATTTCGTGCACTCGCCTATAACAATGCACGAATCTACAAGGAGAAAACAAAGCAATGGCACGACAAGAAACTATTGTCGCGACAATTCATGTCAGGGCAACTAGTTCTCTTATTCAATTCTCAGCTGAAACTTTTCCCGGGAAAACTAAAATCAATATGGTCGGGACCATTTGAAGTTGTCAAACCATTCTCTCATGGTGCCGTGATAATCAAGTCCATTACCGACGAGCATGAATTCAAAGTTAACGAACAAAGATTGAAGCACTACAACGGTGCCCATGCAGAACGTAACAAAGAAGTTGACACCTTAGAAGATGCATAAGCATGCTCTCCTTTCGATATTTTCTTTTTTTCGAACTATTTTTTTCTATTATTTTCTCTTTATTTATTTTTGGAATTTTTAGGAGATATTTTATTTTTCTTCATTATCTTTAGTTTCCAGGTTTTCTTTGTTTTCTTTTCTTTTCCACAACAAGACTCACAACCACCATGCTAAGAAAATTCACTGCCGACTACTTGCCACAACAACCACAACAAAGATTGCCTAGGTAACAACAATGGCGTCGGCAACTTCTGATTCCCAAACATGGATCAAATCAAAGCAATGTTATTCACGCGGTACCAGCCACAAGCATTCAACCACCGACCGGAAAATGAATCAAGCAAACGGCACGAAGGAAACTTATCACTCGAGGTGACGACCTCTCCCACTAACTCATTTCATTTAGTTTCTTTTAAATTTTGTTTCACTTTTACATGCATTGGGGACAATGCTTCTCTCAAGTTTGGGGGGTGTTGGTTTCTAGTTAGTTTCATGTTTTGTTGCATTCATCTTTAGCAATCACATATAGGTTGCATATGTTACTTGCCATGCCTTTAATTTGGATTTAATTGCTTAAGGCTTGTTGAATACCCAATGGTGAATTTTTCCACTGCACTTAATTGAAAGAACCTTTAATTTTAGGATTGCATGAAAAGAACTTAGAATTTTACTATGATGCTGACTTTTTTTTGCACGGTTGTGGCTTGTTGATTGAAAGAAACTTAGTGAACTTAGGTTGCTTAAAATTTGGGTAAATTTAAAATTGAAAATTAAAAGTTAATTTCTTGCTAGAGGTGTCCGAAACTAGCTCTAGTAGTTAATGCACATTAAAGAATCGCTAAAGGTGCCCGAAATTGGCTCTAGTAAAAATAAAAATAAATGCCCCGATAATTAAATTGATAAAAGCCTATTGTTCACATAGAATCTTGAAAATTAACTTGTACACAACTACGCACACACTTGTCACGAGCATTATAGTTTGGTTCCGGGTAATTTTTGTGCTATTCAAAAAATTAAAAGGATATCATACTTTGTGCCACAGTTCTGAGGTTTGAATTCAAGTTTGAAGCATGTCTTTGATGATTAAAGTCTTGGCAGGTAATTGTTAGTTTGCATTGCTTGAGAACAAGCAATAGTTCGAGTTTGGGGGTGTGGTAAGTGTTCAAAAGTACTATTTTTATTACCCTTTTTACTCATATTTTTGTTAGACTTAGGCTCATATTAGTTGCATAATTAGTTATTCATGCATTAATTCATGTTTCTTTCCATCGTTGAGCTTGATTACATAACTTGGTGATTTTTGTGGAAAAATATGCTGCTTTGGTATGTTTTTGTGTGTGTGCAGAATCACTTGCCTAAACAAGGCTAGAACTAGTTGCCAGGGCAGTACATGAAGGAGATGTCGACGCAGTTTCCCGGGCAATGCATGAAGGAGATGCCGAGCTACTTGCCAAGGCAATTTTTGATAGGGGATAAGATGATATGGTAGTCGAAATTGATGACTAGATAAGCCCAAGATGACGTGGAGCAAAGTTAAATCCCAAAGGAGTTTGATTTCCATGAAAAGGTCAAAGAGAAATTAAATCCCAAAAAGATAGGAGAAGATCTAGAAGGAATTTAAATATAATAAAGAATTATATTCTTTTAAAGTATTTAATTCCAACTTAACTTCCTCCTCAAGAAGGATTTTGACCTAGCCATATCCTATTTAATAGAGACCAAGCCGTCAACTCCAAGGAGAGCAAGAAGAGAGAAATTTCGACAAAACTCCAAAGGGGCAAGAGGGGAGAGATTTCGACAAGAAGGGAGAAGCTTGGAGAGAGTTTGATTGGGAGAGAATTCAAGGGGGCTGATTTATTTCTTCTTCTTCTTCTTTGCTTCCATTAGATTCATGGTTTGGGGATTATTCTTTGTATATCTTTTGAACCCAACCATGAACTAACTTGATTGGTTGGGGTTATTGTGTTTTGTTGTTGTGAAAAACAATTAGATTTTGTTTAGGTTTTTGAGTTGCAATTCAATTTTCAAAGTTTGTTCATTTTTGGTTCTCAATCTTGTTTGCGAGTGAATTGGGAGAGGATCTCGTAACTTCATCTATTTATCTAATATCGGGGAGTTAGATTCAAGAAACGAATGAGCATGGTCTTTATTCAATCAATTGATGGTGAAGACTAATCTGGCTTAGGAATAAGTTTTGGATTTCAACGGCTAAGAGGAGCACAAGATTGGTTGTTGTTCACCCTTGAATCACGCATGGATGTATTATCAAGGCATGCACAAATGGCTAGAGTTTCGACTTAGGGATAAGAAGAAACCATTGAAGAACGCTTCGCCAAACTTTGGAAGTGAATGCTCAATTTCCCAGGCAATCGACCCATCCTTAATTGCCCAGGCAATCGCGGGAGCATTGCCCAGGCACTCTGATCAGACAACGAGGGGGAATTGCCCTGGCAACCGACCAGGCAACACGGCAGAATTGCCCTAGCAATCAACCAGGCAATTACAACCAAATTTCCCTGGCAATCAACTAGGCAATCATTACAGTATTTCCCTGGAAATCCGGCTGCTACTCAATCACCAAGACGATCCAATCGGCTATCACACCTTAACTCACGATAACCTGGCCTATTCTCTTTTATTTGATTTCATCTATTCTTTTAGTTTATTTCTCTTAGTTTACTCCTTAATTAGTACCTCTATTATCAATTGTGTTTTTATTTTCATAGTGCAGTAACTTAGCAAAGTGGCCCAAACCAATCCATGTGGAGACGATACTCGATACTTATCATATCACTTTATTACTTGCGACGTGTATACTTGCACAATTGCGTAGCACTTTTACGCGCAACAGCATGCTAGGTTCTTATTTATGGATGGCTTTTCGGGGTATAATCATATTAAAATGCACCTAGAAGACATGGAAAAACCACTTTTGTAACTATGTGGGGTACGTTCTGCTACCAGGTAATGCCTTTTGGGTTAAAAACGTTGGGGCAACCTATCAAAGAATAGTGACCTTGTTCCACGACATGATGCATTAGAAGATTGAGGTGTATGTGGATGACATGATAGCCAAGTCTCGAAATGAGGAGGAACACATCCAAAATTTGTGGAAACTCTTCCAAAGGCTTAGAAAATACCAGCTGAAGCTCAACCCTGCTAAATGTACCTTCACAATTACATCCGGGAAGCTCTTGTGTTTTGTGGTAAGCCATAAACGAATTGAGATCGACCCTAATAAGGTGGAAAAAATCCAAGAATTCTTGCCACCCCAAACTCAAAAGGAAGTATGAGGATTTTCTGGGAAGGTTGAATTACATCTCTCGATTCATCTCCCAATTGACCAAGAAATGTGATCCCGTCTTCAGACTTCTTTGAAAGAATAATACGAGAATTTGGGACCAAGATTGTTAGCAAGCGTTAGAAGAGATCAAAAAGTATTTGACCAACGCTCCGATCTTGGTGGCGCTAGTGCCGGATAGGCCGCTAATCCTGTACTTGGTAATTTTTGAAAATTCAATGGGTTTTGTGTTGGGACAACATGACGACTCTGACAAGAAAGAAAGGGGATTTACTACTTAAGAAAAATGTTCATCGAGTGTGAAGCACGATACCCATTGATTCAAAAGTTGTGTTGTGCCTCGGTATGGACTACGAAGCGACTCATGTAATACATGTTGTATCACACCACTTGTTTAATTTCTCGAATGGATCCATTGATGATTTTGATGGAAGCACCAACGCTAACCGGGAAAATGGCCCGTTGGTAAATGCTACTATCAGAAAGCGGTAAAAGGAAGTGTGGGGCAGATCTTTTTGCAAGTTGCGAATCCGACGACTATGAGCTGTTGGATTTTAGCTTCTCAGATGGAGATTTGATCGGTGCTTTGTTCAAGGAGAAGCCGACACTGAGGGAAAGGGTTGGAAGCTTTACTTTGATAGAGCATCTAATGCTTTAAGCCATGGAATAGGGGCAATGTTAATTTCTCTCGAAAAGGTCTACTACCCCTTTACAAGTAGGTTAGAATTCTTTTGCACCAAAAATGTAGCCGAATATGAGGCTTGTGCCTTGGGACTCCGTGCGGCCATATAAAGGAATGTCAAAGTACTTAAAGTCTTCAGAGGCTCGTCCTTAGTGATCTACTAGCTCCGAAATGAGTGGGAAACTAGAGATCCAAAATTGATCATGTACTACGAATTGATTCAAGAGTTGGTCAAGGGTTTTAAAGAAATCAATTTTGCCTACTTGGCGAGGGAGGATAATCAGATGGCCGATGCCCTAGCAACCTTGGCCGCAGTGTCCGAGTTGAGCTCAAAGGCTGAGATAAGGCCAATTGAGATGTGGACATTTAAGGTACCACCCCACTGCTATAGTTTCGAGGAGGAGGAGGATGGATATCCAAGGCATCATGATATCCTCTAATACATCAAGTTTAGGCTTACCCAAAAGGGGTCGACGGTAATGATAAAAGAACTATCCGAAGGCTAGCGTCGGGATATGTCCGTGGTGGAGAGATTTTGTACAAGAGAAGCAATGATTAGATGCTGTTAAGGTGTGTCAATGCTCGAGAAGCTGAAACTATCTTAGCCGAGGTCCATGAAGGATTGTGTGGAACACATGCCAGTGGATTCTCAATGACTAGAAAAATCATGAGATATGGCTACTTCTGATCAACCATGGAGGGAGATTGCATCAACTATGCAAAAAAGTGCCATAAATGTCAGATCTCTGCCAATAAGATACATTCCCCACCAGTGCCACTCCACGCCATGAATTCACCCTAGCCTTTTTGCGGCTTGGGGAATGGATGTCATTGGTCAGATACACCCGAATGCTTCTACTAATAGACATCGCTTCATCTTGGTAGCTATCGATTACTTCACCAAATGGGTAGAGGTTGCCTCGTATGCCAACATCATAAAGATGACAGTTTGCAAGTTCTTAAAGAAATAAATTATATGTTGCTATGGTATGCCCGAAAGGATCATCACTAACAATGCTTCCAACATGAATAACAAGATGATGACCGAAGTGTGCAAGCAGTTCAAAATCATGCACCATAATTCCACCGCTTGTCACCCCAAGATGAATGGAGTAGTAGAGGTGACAAATAAAAATATCAAAAAGATCATAGCAAAGACCACAAAGACTTTCAAGAATTGGCATCAGAAGCTACCATTTGCTTTGTTTGCCTATCGGACCTCTATAAGAACCTCCATTGGGGCAACGTTGTACTCCATGGTGTATGGCATAGAGGTGATATTATCCATTAAAGTAGAGATCCTGTCACTTCAAATTTTGAACGAAGTAAAGTTGGATGAAGCCGAATGGATGCAAGCCAGGATTGATCACTTGAACCTCATCGAAGAAAAGAGGTTGAAAGCCATCTCTCACAACTGGATGTATCAAAAGAGGATGATGCAGGCTTATAACAAAAAGGTTCGCCCGAGAGAATTTTGAGAGGGAGATCTGGTGTTTAAGAGGATACTATTGAATCAAAGAGACTTTTGGGGAAAGTGGATGCCCAACTGGGAAGGGCTTTATGTTGTGAAAAAGGCTTTCTCTAGCCGAGTATTAATCCTAGAAGAGATGGATAGAAATGAGTTAAGTAATCCCATAAACTCAGACTCTGTCAGGAAGTATTACGCCTGAGAAGACGAAGAGAAGAAAAAAAGAAAAAAGAAAAAAGAAGAGAAAAGAAAAAAGAAAAAAAGGAAAAAGAAGAAAAAAATAAAAAAAGAAAGAAAATGAGGGTTCAAGGTCAAAACCCGAATATGGGTGCCTTGAAACCAAATGAGGATCTGAATTGAAAACTCGAAAAGGGCGATTCAGATAAACTTCACGTCTGGCATCCAATTGACGGGCTTTGCTCCAATCAAAGGGTACACCTCGATCCATGGGTCAACAGGAGTTTCAGTCAAGGGCGGCGAGTGAGAGGTCTATCGCAGTTGATGGGTTCTCATCATTCATGCAGTCGATACCATCTGTATTTTTTTCATTTCCTCATGTTTTCCATGACTTTCAAATTCATTCTAGTATTTCTCTAAACATCAATAAAAACCTTATTTTCGTTTTCATTGTCTATTTCCCTTGCATCCCCCGGATAGACTAACATAGATTATGAAAAGGCAAAGGATTTCTCAACATTACTATGATTTAACCTATTGAGTGCAGGTTGTTTTCGGTTTGTGGAGTCGAAATTGACAAGACGTCATATTCTTCTCGGGCTAAAATCCAATGAGCTAGAGGCAAAAACCCGAAAGGGCACCAAAAAAGGAGGAAAGAAAAGAAAAAGTGGAGAAAAGAAAAGACAAAAGAAAACAAAAGAAAAAGAAAAGCAAAAGATCAAAAAGAGAAAAAGAATAAAAGAGATAAAAGAAACACATGCAAAAAAAAGAAACAAAAGAAAAATTGCTAAGTGAAAACCCGAACAAGGCACTTAGAGGAGAGGAAATCTCAAAGTGAAAACCTGAAAAAGGCACCTTAGAGTAGAGGTTCGGAGTTCCAAGAAAGAGGGTATGGAGGACAGACCCGAGTGAAAGGTTAGGCACTACCATTACCAAGAAGAGAAGAGGAAAATAAGAGAAGATCAAAGTTGAGGGACCAAGAAGAGAAAGTGTCCAAGAAAGTTATCATTCATGCATCACGCTTAGTTAGACAACCCTAAGGTAGGAGCATTCTAACTCACACCATCATAGTATTTTATCTCTTTCCACAGATATTTAAACGATAAAGTAAAGAACCGGGAAAGGGTTGCAAGCGAAGGATTATAAGCTCGCCACCTCAAGGACTTCAGGCTATGGTTTTCAAACTCGCCGCATTAGAGAAAATGAGGCAGATACTCAAAGCTCAAGTTTCATGTGAAGGATTCCAAGCATGCCACATTAGGATTTCAGAGCGAATAACGTAGATACTCATAGCTCAAGGATTTCAGGCGAAGGATGTAAAAATCACAACATCAGGATTTCAAAGCGAATGATGCAGATACTCATAGGTCAAGGATTTTATGGAAAGGATTTCAAACTCACCACATCAAGACTTTAGAGAGAAGGTGACAGATACTCGTAGCTCCAAATTTTAGGAAGATGAAGGGTGAACAGTTCTAGGGGAACTCACAGCTCGAAATCTTCAAATAGGAAAGTTGGATAAAATTAGTGTCTATGGTCTTTACTTTATTCTTGTTCCACAAGGATAAGCAAAGAGAGGCAGTTGTAATCACTAATTTTATTCAGGGGTTAACTCATTTCTTTTTACAAATAAGGGCTTCATTTATCTACCTTAATTATATAGTATATCCTTATCATAAAAAACTCGAAGAAACAAAAAGATTACTAGTATGTGTCATTTGATTACGACTATATCATCCAATTGAAAAACCCTAAACATTATTTATTATTACCATTTATACGTCATCATTATCATGAGTATTATTACTATTAGTATTACTATATTATTATTATGTTCCATTATTATTGTTACTACTATTGTTATAAGCCAAAATCAAAATAAAAAAAAAACTATGATAAATAAAAGCCCAATACATTAAATAAATTACCAAGATAAAAAGTCCATTTACAATTAAAAATTAAAAGCCCAAAAAAGTATAATACATTTTGGCCCGATAAGGGCCCAAGCCTAAAAACCCTAATCTACTATCTTTCTCTTTTAGCGCAGTTGGTTCCCAACTATCAGATCTGGGGTAGATCTAATGGCCCGAAATCAAGACGGGGAATATTCTAGAGCCTCCACATGCCCACACTCTTGTCTCTTTGGCTCTCTACATGCCAACACGTGTTGTGTCACGTCGGTACACCCCGTGGCGCAGCGGAAAAATTATCCAATGATTACCACCAAAGATCCATATACTAGGAACGAATCAGGGTGAATAAGGGTGAAGAATTACCTGTTTAAAATTTGGAATTATGAATTTGGAGGAGATAGATATCCAATCACGATTCCACGACGTCGATTCTTAAGCCGCAACGATAACACTCTAACCTCTACATAGTTCACCCAATTGAAATGAGCATATAAAACTCTCTAAACTATTTAGAGGGTTTTTTCCAAAATCATTAATTGATTGCTAGATCTCTCATGCCTTTATATAGCCTTTGAAATCCTAATTCAACTCATGTTAGGATTTTAATATATATATATATATATATTAATATATATAATCCTAATTTAACTTTAATTAGGATTTCAATATATATATTAAATATATATAATCCCAATTCAACTTAATTGAGATTTCAATATATATTAAATATATATAATCCCAATTTAACTTAATTAGGATTTCAATATATGTTAATATATATAATCCCAATTCAACTTTAATTAGGATTTCAATATATATATATATTAATTTAAATCAAATTATATTATTTATATATATTAAAAGAGTCACAATTGCAATAATCATTTTCTTTTAATATTTATCCAATAGTTAAATTATATATATATATATATATCAAATATTTATTAATTTAACTAAATTCATGTACAATAAATTTGCATATATATAATTCGTTTAATAGATGCTCATTTCAACTGTGGGTGTGACCTTGTAGGTTCATGTAACGTTAGTAGTAAATATTAGAACATTTCTAATATTACAAACAATGAGTGACATCTAGCAATATGTCATTGTCACCTAAGTTACAAGAAATCATGATTCGACATAACTTTTTCGTGATCAACTCTTTTTCATGTATTACATCCTTTTGTCCTTTATATCTGATTGGACATGAGTCATGGAACAGTCACACTTGTATAGTCCATCTAATATTTCTTGATATCTTGAGTAGACTATTATAAACAGATAACTGTGATATCCCATATCAACTTATTCGAGCATGGCCATGAATTTCTAGTCTCACTTAATCAAGTGGCCTACGATATTACTCCTATTATGTAGGAGGGACAAATCCTATCTTGATCAACCATATCCTACTACATAGATTGTGATATATCCAATATCAGTCTTTATAGAATAGTCAATCACGACACATGTTTGACTGTATCAAAATATGTCACTCACGACGTTGAAATAATGATGATCTCAAGTACGAGGATCATACATATAGTTATCACTATGAGCAATGTTGTGACTGTCACATAATAATCCAAGAAATATGCTCATAGCAGGCCAGTCCAATATGCCGTTCTCTAACACATACTTATGCATTGATTTTGACATCTCCATGTTAATGACAACACTTTGTCATCAATCAACTACATATTAGTCTTAATGCATTATTGTTGTCCATTCCCACAATAGTACTCGACTAAGAACATATAAGAATAATCATATTATTCTAAGAACTTTATTATAATTCAGTATATTTATGCACACAGAATTGTAACTAAAAATAATAATGGCAATGGCTCTTTATGAATGAACAAGGTAAAAACAAATGTCATTTACAATCATCTTATGATTGGTCTTTGGGCATACTCTAACAATCTCCCACTAGCACTAAGACCAATCACTCATGTATCTAATACCAAGTGACTTAGTGTGATGATCAAACTTCTACTGTGTTAGAGACTTTTTCAGTGGATCGACAATGTTATCATCTATTGGTACTATACATATTTCCACATCTCTTTGATCTATAATTTCTCGAATGAGATTGTAATGCCTAAGTATGTGTTTGGATCGTTGGTGAGATTTAGGTTCTTTTGCTTGTGTGATGGCTCCGTTGTTATCACAATGTAGATCTATAGCATTCAAAATGCTTGCCACGACCCCTAGTTCAAATATGAACTTCTTGATCTTAACACCATCTTTTGCAGCATTGCATGCTACAATATAACCGGCTTGTGTTTTAGAACCAGCTATTGTATCTTGCTTTGAACCTTTCCAACACACAATGCTTCTATTAAGACGGAACACAAAACTCGATTGCGATCGTGAATCATCCTTATCGGTTTGAAAGCTGACATCAGTATAACCTTTTATACTTAGCTCTTCATCACCTCCATATATAAGGAATGTATCCTTAGTTCTTCTTAATTACTTAAGGATGTTTTTAACTGAGGCCCAGTGACCTTCACCGGGATCTACCTGGTATTGACTTGTCATACTTAAATCATACGATATATTTGGAAGAGTACATAACATGACATACATGATAGATCCAATTGTTGAAGCATATGGAATCTTACTCATTCACTCTCTTTCTTGTGGTGTTGAAGGACACATTTCCTTCGAGAGTGAAATTCCATGTCTCATAGGTAAGAATCCCTTTTGGATTCTTCCATACTAAATCTTTTTAGTACTTCTTCTATGTATGTATTTTGAATCAGTTCTAGGAGTCGTCTTGATCTATCTCTATAGATCTTGATTCCTAATATGTATGTTGTCTCACCTTAAGTCTTTCATGGAAAAACATTTTCCTAACCAAGTTTTCACAAATTGTAAGCTAGATATGTCATTTTCTATTATCAGTATGCCATCCACATATAGTACAAAGAATATGATAGTGCTCCCACTAATTTTCTTGAAAACACATTAATCATCTTCATTTTTGATAAAATCAAAACTCTTTGATTGCATTGTTAAAACGAAGATTCCAACTTCGAGAAGCTTGCTTCATCCATAAATGGACCTTTGTAGCTTGCATATTTTTTGGCATATTTTGGATCGACAAAACCTTCAGGTTGTGTCATGTTCACATCCTCATCTAGTTTTCCATTAAGGAAAGTGGTTTTAACATCCATTTTCCATATCTCATAATCATAAAATACAGCTATCGGAAGTAAGATCTGGATGGATTTAAACATAGCAACATGTGAAAAGGTTTCCTCATAATAAATACCTGAATTTGGCTAAAACTCTTAGCGACTAATCGCACTTTGTATGTTTGTACATTACCATCTATGTTAGTTTTCTTTTTGAAAACCCATTTACACCCTATGGGCTTAACCCCTAGAGGCGGGTCAACCAAGGTCCAAACTTGGTTTTCTGACATGGAATCCATCTCGAATTTCATGGCCTCTAGCCATTTCTTAGAGTCTGGGCCCGTCACTACTTCTTGATAAGTCTCAGGCTTATCTTGATCCATGAAGAGAACATCGCCATGCAATGTGACAAGAAATCCATATTTCTCAAGCACATTGCATTCTCTTAAAGATCTTTGTAGTGGTTGTGTTTCCAAAACTGTTGAATGTTCCTCAACAACTTGTGGAACTTGTTGTTGTTCAATCTCTTGTTTAATGATATGTGGTTGATCTCGAATTTTATTGAGTTTAATATTTCTCCCACTTCCTCTTCGTAAAGCAAATTATCTTTCTAGGAAGATTCATGTTTGAGCAACAAACACTTTGTTCTCGATAAGATTGAAGAAATAATATCCTTTAGTTTCTTTAGGATAACCCACAAAATTACATTTATGAGATTTGGGTTTGAGTTTTGTAGACATCTTATGATTAACATAAGCTTCGCATCCCCAAATTTTCATAAAAGACATACTAGGACATTTCCCAGTCCACATCTCATATGATATCTTTTGAACTGATTTAGATGGAACACGATTTAGTGTGAAAGCAACTATTTTTAGCGCATGTCCCCAAAAAGAAACTGGAACATCAATGTGACTCATCATTGATCGAACCATGTCTAACAATGTTCGATTTCTTCTTTTTGGAAACTCCATTCCATTATGGAGTACTAGGAGGTGTGAGACAATCCCACATTCCTTAAGAAGGTCACCAAACTCTAAGCTTAAGTATTCTCCCCATCGAACTGATCGGAGAGCCTTAATGTTTTTTTCTAGTTGGTTTTGTACTTCATTTTTAAATTCCTTAAACTTTTCAAGGGCTTTAGATTTATGATGCATTAGGTAAATGTACCCATATCTACTGAAGTCATCTGTGAAAGTAATGAAATATTGAAAACCTTCTTCTTGCTTGTGTATTCATTGGTCTACATACATTACTATGTATTAATCCCAATAAATCACTTGGTCACTTACTTTTACCATTAAAAGGAGATTTGGTCATCTTTCCCAATAAGCAAGGCTCGCATACATCAAGTTGTTCAAAAACAAATGAATCCAAAAATCCATCTTTATGAAGTTTTGAAATGCATTTTTCACTTATGTGACCCAAGTGACAATGCCAAAGATGAGTTTGATTAGAGCCATTTGTTTTGATCTTTTCGTATTTATGTTGTAAATGGAATTCTCTTGATCCAAAATATAGAGGTTGTTTATTAATTGTGTCACACCATAGAAAACATTATCGAGATAAAAGAACAATAATTATTCTTAATAATTATCTCAAAACCAATCTTGTCTAAACAAGAAATCAGAATGATGTTTTTAGTCAAACTAGACATAAAATAGCAATCCTCTAAACATAAATTAAGTCCACTAGGCAACGATAAACTATATGTTTCTATAGCTAATGCAACAACTCTTGCTCCATTACCAACCCGTTGGTCCACCTCTCATTTTCTCAGATTTCTACTCTTTTGTAGTCCTTATACAAATGTACAAATATGAGAACCATAATCGTATTTGATACCCAAGAAGTATGTGTTGATAAATTAATATCAATAACATTAATAGTCGAGGCGGACGCTCAGCTTTCATTTGCCTTCTTGACTTTTCAAGATAAATGGGGCAGTTCTTTTACAATGACATGTCTTATTACAAATGGAAACATTTTCCTTCTAGTGACCAGTCAAGGTAGTTTACGCTGTTCAACTTGTCCTTCTCAAGGACCGATTACAATGATAACAAATTTGTATAATAAGTCTACAACAATAAAATATGAATTTTGAGTACGTTTACCATGTTTGTTTATAAAAAGACTTGATACTCCCACTATTTTTATTAAAATTAATAACCCTCAAATATTAATGTTGAAAATACTTTTTGTAAAGTTTTTCTAGTAGGTAAGGATCCAAATTTCACATTCTCTTAAGTCGGCTTTAGCTTTTCTCTTAAGATTATGGTCTATCTAGGTAAGCAACACTTGCTAACTACATGTCATGTAACTCCTTCATTTGGTGAACAACTTTTGTTCATAATCATCTTATGATTATCCAAATAACTAGCATTTAGGTTTCTAATCCTATTAGAGTAACATAGCTAAGTCTTTAACCAATGTTACAACCAACAAATATCACTTGCTTATTCTTCGCGTTTGGCCAAGATAGATACAAGTATCTTGCTTTAGCAGAACCTACATTTTATCGATCTAGACTTTAACGAGGGTTAACATTGGGAAGCAATAAAAGACTTAATATTTTATTGAAGGGTTTTGTGAATATTATCTCACCATTTAACATTTGATCTTATCAATTAACTGTCATGCATCTCATACATTCATTTTGTCGCATACATGAAAAGCAGTAAATATAATGCAATAGTTAAGCCCATATCCTAAGGTGGTCCGTCCCAAGCCAATGGGATAACCAAATTATTCTAAGGATAAAAACACTTCTCAAGCATTTTTCTGTCGACCCACACTTCTGTTCCTCTGGTCTATGCTTCTTTGTATAAAATACAATTTCAGAAACTCGTTTTACATACGAGGGAGTAAGATGAGAAGAGAATTACAATAGAAGTATAGAAAGGCACGACACAGGCCGTATTTATAAAACCTTATAAATAAAACTAAATGGGCTAATGGTCTATAACCATGCATTCCAAACACTGTGCATATCAAACATAATAAAGACGCGGTTTGTTATTAAAGTCTTACTAGATTGTTCCTACGTAGTTGTCAAGCCCATTGTGGGGGTCTAAAGGGCGGAGCCCCGTAGCTGCTGGCGGGTTTGTCGCTACCTGGTTAGCGACAGAGAAAATTTTAAAGATTAGCATCTTAATTGTTATGTAAAACCTCACGATTTGATAACTTTTATCAACATTATCATGTTTTTCAAGATTTTAAAATCCACGAGGTTTTTTTTACTAAAATAGCTCTTGTTACTTTCCCACGCGAAATCTATAGATTAACCATTAGTCTAATATATAAATTTAATCCGCGTATGTTAACGCTTAACATCAAAACCCTAAAGCTCAATATTGAATATGTTAACAATTAACATATAATATTTCAAACCCTTATTGACAAAGATCCTAATGATTAACTCTTAATCATCGATCTTAAGAACATCTTTTAACTGGATTAACAAATTAATCGTGATTATATAGATTTACTCGTACAAATATCATATATTTGCCAAATAAATAATAATGTGTATCTCATATAAATACATCACCCAAGTAATTAAAATCTGAATTCGTATCGTACAAGTGGCTATGATACCAACACGCCTGTCTCTTCAACTCCCTACGCGCGCGTGCGGTTCACGTCTGACCTCTCAGCTCCTCCATGTGGTCTGCCATGATTTAGCCCAGATCTCTCCCGTTCGAGAGTAAGCAACACACAACAACAGAAAACATAGGGCATTAGATAACCAAAAGAGGCAAAGACAATTTTAGAATACTAGATGAATACAAACAAGAAATTCAGAGCAACCAATGGAGGATTTCTATTCTGTTTTTCCTATTTAGAAAATTATTTAAATCAATCGCTATATAATAAAATCCCCAAACATTGTAAACCCTAGTTCAAAAAACAGGAGAAATGGGGATTTCTGAGAACAAGCAATACAAAGAAATACAACTTTCGAGGTATATCTCCTTCATTTTTAGAGCATGCATACAAAAGTAAGAAAAAAGAGTTTTAGGGTTTACTTTCAGATTTAACGGGTTCATCTTTGCACGTTTGGTTCTATCGGTGATAAGCCCTCCGATCCTCTCTGGGGATGAACTGGGTGAGCCGACAAGAAAAAACAAGCTTTTAAAAGGCATTGTTGTAACACCCTTTCCCGGCTAGGTCGAGAACCGGGTTAGAGTATGCTACCGGTGAACTAAAAGATGATCAATGCGATAGTTTCATACAATAAGAGATGATAAGAAGTCCCACATCTAACAATGAGTATTACAAAATTTCAATTAATCCATTGCGAGTCCACAATTATCCAATTAGGACCGAGTTATAACATTTACAAGTTTTAGGGACTTAATCATATTTTTAGTATTTTAGTTGTCCTTTTCTGAAATTAACCTTACTAAAATGAAATTCATTATTCAGACAGCGAGCGTACAAATTTTCATACTATTCAGAGTTCGTTTGCCTATTTAATTAAGCCATGCATTAATTAGTGGCCATACTATAAACAATACAAAGTTGGGTTCTTCATCTTCTAACAGATTTAACTGTCACTGTACCGATACTCTTATGACCGTATCGGTCTGTTTTAACCTAATTCCAAAATTCAGATTAAATTTAACAAACCCATATCGATGTGGTTGAGGGTCGTAGGGTACTGGTTGACCGTGTTGACTACGTATCGATACACCTTGACCCCGTATCGATACCATTTTTACACCCAAATTCCAGTAAGTAGCAAAAATCTGTACTGATATGCCTAGGCCGTATCGATACACACCTTGTTGACCATCATTGACCTGACCAAATATGCAAGGCTGTATTGATACGCCATCAACCGTACCGATACGCCATGCCCTGTAATGACAGATTTTTTATAGGTTTTATTCAATTTAACCTATCAAACAAGGTCCAAATGCAATAAAATTTTACGCACAATATTTCAATGCTACAAACTATTTGCATGCCAAATTTTAGGACCATTCGAATCCGTTTACTATGATTTCACCTTTAAGGGCCTAATATGCACTTTAGTTCTTTTTAAGCCATGTATAAAGTTCATTTAAAGCCTTATGCACTAACATACCACAAGAACAATATATACATATCAAAAGGGCCTTATAGGACTATTCTAAGTACTTTGCCACCCTACTAGGAGTTTATAGGTTTGATATACAATATTTCAAGCTTGCTTGTGACTTGTACAACGCAACAACTTCTCCGATCTTCGATGTTGAATCATGTTGCGCGTAATAACTGCTCCACAATTGTGAAAGTGTACACGTATCAAGTTATAGTATAAAAGATATCGTCTCCACAGGGATTGGTGCCACTTCAAGAATTCAATCTCTTGCACTGTAAAAAGTAAAAACACAAGTAGGTGATTGTAGGAGTTCTAATTAACAACTAAACTAGAGAGCAATAAAGTAAAAGAAGATGTAATCAAATGAGAGAGAGTAGGCCAGGTTATCGTGAGTTGTGGTGTGATAGTCAAAAAGATCGTCTTGGAAAAAGAGTGCAGCGGCAACTCAGTTGTCGTGGCAACTTGCGTAGTTGGGTTGCCTTGGCAACTAGTAGAACGGTTGCCTGGGCTACTATTTGGGCAACTGGGCAGCAAACTTCAAGGTTCGGCAGAGCGTTCTTCAATGGTTTCTTCTTGTCCCTAAGTCAAAACTCTAGCTAATTGTGCATGCCTTGATAATACATCCTTGCGTGAATCAAAGGTGAACAACAACCAATCTTGCGCTCCTCTTAGCCGTTGAAATCCTAAACTTGTTCCTAAGCCGGATTAGTCTTCATCATTGATAGATTGAATAAAAATCATACTCATTCGTTTCTTGAATCTAACTCTCCGATATTAGATAAATGATAGATTTACGAGATCCTCTCCCAATTCACTCGTAAACAAGAATAAAAACCAAGAATGAGTATACCTTGAATTGAAAGTGCAAACTCTATTACCTAAACAAAATCCAACCAGTTTCTCACAACCAAAAAACACAATAACCTTAGTCAAATAGATTTAGTTCATGGCTAGGTTCCAAAGAAACACAAAACAAAGTTTTCCTAACATAAACCTAATCGAACAAGAAAGAAAAAAAGATAAAGATGTTTGAAGCCTCTTGTCAATTTCTCTCCTCTCTTGCACCTGGAGTTGACAGCTTGGGATACTTTTAATAGGAGATGGATAGGTCAAAGTCTTTCTTGGGGAGGAAGTCAAGTGGAATTAAATACTTTTAAAGAATATAATTCTTTTTTATTATATTTAAATTTCAACTTGATCTTCTCCTATCTTCTTGGGATTTAATCTCTCTTTGACCTCTTCATGTTGGGCATGTCTAGTGTTCAATTTCGGCTGCCACATCATCTTATCCATTCTTGTCGACAATTGCCCTGGCAACTAGCTCGGCATATCCTTCATGCACTGCCCTGGCAACTGGCTCGGCATATCCTTCTTGCACTGTCCTGGCAACTGGTTTCAGCCTTGTTCTGGAAACTAATTCTGCACACACAATAAAAACTACCAGCATCACCCTTTTTCCACAAAATTTAGCAAAATATGAAATCAAGCTTGACCACCAAGGAAACAATGCAAACATGCATGAATGGCTAATAATGCAACTAATATGAGCCTAAGTCTAGCAATAATATGAGTAGAAAGGGTGAATAAAATAGTACTTTTGGACACTTAACACGCCCCCAAACTCAAACTATTGCTTGTCCTCAAGCAATGCAAACTAATAATTACCCGCCAAGACTTTAATTTTCACAAACTTAGCTTCAAATTTGATTTCAATCTTCAAAACCGTGGCACAAAGTATGATTGACTTTTCATTTTTTGAACAACTTAGGAGTTACTCAAAATCAAACTATAATGCTTGTGAGTGTGTGCGGAGTTGATTGCAAGTTGATTTTTCAAATTCTATGTGAACAAGAGGTTTTGAAATTACATCCTTGTGTTCTTTTAACATGTTTTAACTAGAGCTAGTTTCGGGCACCTCTAGTGATTTGTTTTTAGTTTTCTTAAGTTTTTCTTTTATTCGACTAGAGTCGATTTCGGGCACCTCTAGCGATCAATTTTTAGCATATACTAGAGCCAGTTTCGGGCACCTCTGGCATTCATCTAATTTTTATTTTAATCCACCATTTTTTTAACTATCAACCAAAGTTCGCTAGAATTCCTTAAATCAATCAAACCACAACAGTGTTTCATCAAGTTTAGCATCATAGTAAGATTCTAAGTATTTCCATGGTTATCCTAGAATAAAACGTTCTATCAATTAAGTACATTGGCAATGTCATCATTGGATATTCATCAAATCTAGGAAATTCTTGTTCCAACTAAAGGCAAGGCAAGCAATTTATGTGCCCTATATGCAATACTTAAGATGAATGCAACTAAACATGACAACTAACTAGTAACAATCCCCCCAAACTCGAGTGAGGCGTTATCCTCAATGCATGCAAAGGAAATAAAAGAAAAAGAAAAAGAAAAAATGCAAACGATGACTTACTCTGAGAGCTCGTTGTCATGGATGATTAGTTTCCTCTTGGCCGATGTCTTAATTCTTTTTCTTGAACGTAGTGGTTGCTTCCTTATAGCCGATGGTGGAATCGATCCTCGTACGAGGGTGTCCTCATCGTCCTCTTCCTCGATGTCATCGGCTTTTTGCTTGGGCTTGGAGGATTTGACTGGTGTGGTCTTTTTTGGTGCAATGGAGGACTCGTCCAAATTGGAAAAATCGGACAATGATTCAGTATGAGTTGATTCGGGCATAGGTGTTTTACCTTGGTCTTTTGTAGTGGTTACCAAGGCGTCTCCAGTCTTGGTTGTCACGGCATGTTTAGTGTGGGTTACCGTGGCAATTGCTGGGGCAGGCACTGTGTAGGTTGTCGTGGCATCATCTATTGCGGTTGTCGTGGCAACTGCTTCTGTGGTTGTCGTGGCAAGAATTTCGGCAAGAAAGATAGGGAACGACACTCGGCTATCTAGATAATTTTCTAGGATGACTTGGGTGATGGAATTGTTGTGGTCCTTCATGTACCGCATGAACATCAGTTGGCGGGCTTCAATCTGCTCAAGGCAAAATGCCAATAGTTGTAAGAGTGCTTCAAGTTGTCCTACGTTGTTGGTCGAGTTGCCCGGGCATCAGTTGCCTGGGCATCAGGAGTTACCGCGACAACTGTAAGGCGTTGGGGATTTTACCGGTGCCTCTCCCATTAGCTTTTGGATTTGTTCTTGATTCCAACTAGACTTTGGTAGTTCTTTTTCATCGGTGGACTCACTTGGGACATGCATCTCCTTGCAAAGATTGGAAATTAGGCGAGGAAAGAAAAGAGAACCCTTGTCTTTTGTGCTACATACAAAAATCTCATTGCAAATAATTTTTCCAATGTTAATGATGCGATTATGCAAGATAGAATGTATGAGAAAAAGACGAGGTGTATCAATGGTAGTATTGTGTGTTGTGGGCATTAAAGAAGTTTTAACAAACTTATTCCATAATTTTGCCTTGGGTTTAAGCCGAAGGCGATTTACCGTGCCGTTGTATTTACCTTCATTCCAATGAGCTCCCGGTAGAGTGAGTTCTTGAAGCACCTTGTCGAGTTGCTTGGGTGTGAGTTGATCAACAAAGGCTTGATGCTCGTCCTTCTCAACGTAGAGCCCAAAAAGGCGTTGATGATCTCGGTGCTTATAAGGATAGCTTTGCCGCTAACAAACACGTAAGGATTTTTCGAGTTAGGCGAGTGAGCATAGAATTCTCTTACCCATGAGATGTTTCCCGGTTCCGGTTGATGGCAAAAGATTTTCCACTTTTGGTGTGCAATCCTTTGGAAGATGAAGGGTTCAAGGCCGAAATCTTGATGAAAGTTGGAGCATTCGAAGCCTTGTTCTTCGTAAATCTTCCGTCTTTCAAACTTGGAGTGAAATCGTTCTTGAACCACCGGTGTAGCAAATTTCTTGTAGCTTGGTTCTTTGGAAGAACTTGGGTGCACCAAGAACTTGAGTTTGGTTGCCATGGATGAACCTGGTTGTGAGTTGGGTAGAAACAAAGAAAATAAATCAAAAGAAACTAAAGAGTTGCAAGGTTAAAAGTAGGAATAGGTTTCTTGGAAGTTAAGGGTGATGGGTTAAATAGAAAAGATAGGTAGTAAATATGGTGGGTGGGATTGATTGGAAAGAAAGAAAACAAGGGTTTTAATTGGGGGAAGGGGGCGGCAAAGGGAATTGGGGAAGGGGAAGGGTTTGGCCGGCTATGTAGGTGAATTAGGGTAAATTAGAGGCTTAATATAAGCCTTAGATTTATTTCCTTGTTGAAGAAACTTCCTTCTTGAATCCAATTCCTTTTTATCTTGAACTATTTTCCTATAATTCAAAAACAAATAAAATAAGGATTAAAATTAAAGATAAACTAATAAATAAAAAGAAATAAATAAAGATATGCAAGGAAATTCTTAAACCTAAAATTCAAAAACAATTAGATAAATATGAAAGAAAGATGTAGTCTTAACCTAAAGGAACTAAATAAATCTATCCTAAGAATAACCAAAATTAATAAAATAAATAAAAAAAAATAAAAAAAAAAAAAAATAAAATAAGTTTGAATAAAAGAAAAATAAAAAGAAAATATCGAAAGGAGAGCATGATCATGCATCTCCTAAGGTGACCACGTCTTTGTTACAATCCACATGGGCACCATTATAGTGTTTCAATCTTTGTTCATTAACTTTGAATTCATGTTCGTCAGTGGTGGACTTGATTATCATGACACCATGGGATAATGGCTTGACTACTTCGAATGGTCCCGACCATCTTGATCTCAGTTTTCCCAGGAAAAGTTTCAGCCGAGAATTGAATAGGAGAACTAGTTGCCCTGGCATGAATTGTCTCGGCAATAGTTTCTTGCCATGCCATTGCTTTGTTTTCTCCTTGTAGATCCATGCATTGTCATAGGCGAGTGCACGAAATTATTCTATCTCGTTGAGATCTAGTAAACACTTTTGTCTAGCATATTCCCAATCCATATTCACTGTCTTGATTGCCCAATATGCTTTGTGTTCAATTTCCACCGATAAGTGACAAGTCTTACCATAGACAAGGAGAAATGGGGACATTCCCAATGGGTGTTTTGAATGCTGTTCGATAAGCCCAAAGTGCTTCGTCTAGTCTTGTAGACCAATCTTTTCGGGAAGGATTGACAACCTTCTCGAGGATATTCTTCAATTCCCGGTTAGAAATTTCTGCTTGCCCATTAGTTTATGGATGATATGCCATGGCAATTTTGTGTAACACGCCGAGGCGTTGCATCATCTTGGCAATGAGTCTGTTGTCAAAGTGCTTGCCTTCATCATTAATAATTGCTCTCGGCATCCCAAACCGTGTAAATATATTTTTCTACAAGAATCATTGCACGATCTTGGAATTGTTGGAGGGAACTGCAGCTACCTCAACCCATTTAGACACGTAGTCGACGACAAGTAGAATATAGAGGTTGCCGAATGAAGATGGGAAAGGTCCCATCAAATTGATCCCCCATACATCGAACAATTCCACCTTGAGGATGTTTTGGAGTGGCCTCTCATGTCGTCTAGAGATATTGCTCGTCCTCTGGCAATGATCACATTGCTTGTAAAACTCTTGGGCATCTTTGTACAGTGTTGGCCAATACAAACTGGATTGCAAAACTTTGGCCGCGGAACATGTTCCTCCATAGGGTGAAGAATGACATTACCGGAGTACATTCTACTGCTCTTCTTCAAGGACAAATCAGTGTATAACCTGATATGCACATTGTTTAAACAAATCCCAAAAATAATGCTTAGCATCATGGCGAAATCGCTTATTTCCTTGGTGAGTAAGGCCATAAGGTAAAATACCACAAACAAGGAAGTTAACTAAATCAATGAACCAGGGTATTGCAGAAGCAACTAGACTTGCCAAGGCGTGCACTTTTGGACTTGCCGAGGCATGTGCACTTGGGGTTGTCGTGGCAACTGCTTCTGTGGTTGCCGAGGCATGTGCAATGGGAGTTGTCGAGGCATCAGGAGTTGTTGAGGCAACTTATAGTTGCTCATCCGGGAATGCATCGCATATCTCTAAATTTGTGTCCTCCTCCCTATTGCGTTCTAAGCATGATAAATGATCGGCAACTTGATTCTCTATTCCTTTCATGTCCCTAATTTCAATGTCAAACTCTTGTAAAAGCAATATCCAATGAATCAAATGAGGTTTGGCATCCTTTTTAGCAAACAAATACTTAATTGCCGAATGGTCTATGTGGACAATTACCTTTGTACCAATCAAATAGGACCATAACTTCTCAAATGCAAAAACTACGGCTAGTAACTCTTTCTCCGTTGTTGTGTAATTCACTTGAGTGCTATTAAGAGTTTTACTAACATAGTATATCACATGAAAATTCTTACCTGTGCGTTGGCTTAGGACTGCTCCTACCGCAAAATCACTCGCATCACACATGAGCTAAAAAGGTAGTGTCCAATCCGGTGGAACGACAATAGGTGTCCAGGCAAGCTTTTCCTTTAGGGTTTTGAACGCTTGGGCGCAAGAATCATCAAAATTGAAGACTTTATCATGTCCAAGCAAATTGCACAAGGGTTTAGTAATCTTAGAAAAAATATGAATGAACCTCCTGTAAAAACCTGCGCGTCCAAGAAAGCTTCGGATTCCTTTAATCGAACTTGGTGGTGGCAATCTCTCAATCACGTCCACCTTGGCTTTGTCTACTTATATTACCTTGGATGAAATCTTGTTGGCTGAGCACAATTCCTTCATCTACCATAAAATGACACTTCTCCCAATTAAAGACTAGATCGGATTCTTCACATCATGTCAGCACTTTCTCCAAATTGCGAGGCAACTGTCAAAGTCATTGCCAAATACTGAAAAATCATCCATGAAGATTTCAAGGAAGTCTTGACCATGTTTGAGAAAAGTGCCATCATGCATCTTTAAAAGGTTGGCGGGGCATTGCACAATCCGAACGGCATCCTTCGGAAAGCATAAGTACCGTATAGGCATGTGAAGGTTGTCTTTTCATGATCTTCTGGTGCTATAGAAATTTGATTGTAACCTGAATAACCATCAAGAAAACAATAAAAGGGTTTACCTACAAGACGGTCAAACATTTAATCAATAAAGGGTAATAGGAAGTGATCTTTCCTAGTGGCTTTGTTTAGCTTTCGATAATCCATACAAACCTTTCAACCAGTCACAGTCCTAGTTGGAATGATTTTATTGTTTTAATTACTTACCACCGTTATACCTCCCTTTTTAGTACACATTGTACCGGACTTACCCATGTACTATCAGAGATAGGGTATATGATGTCAAGCCACTTGATGATTTCTTTCATTACAACCCTTTTCATGGCATGATTCAGTCTCCTCTGGGCCTCAATCGAAGGTTTGTGATCATCTTCCAACAAAATCTTATGCATGCACACTGCCGGAATAATTCCCTTCAAGTCGGCAATCATCCATCCTATCGCCTTCTTGTGTAGCATCAACATGGTGATCAGTTTCTTTTCTTGCTCAGGCTATAACTTAGAGGAAATAATTATAGGCAATATTTTATCAGTTCCCAAGTAAGCATATTTTAGTTGCCCTGGCAATTGTTTCAACTCAAGAATCGGTGGTTGTTCAGTGGAGGGCTTTTCGAGTTTACCTTCCTTACCTGAGTAATCCAGTGGTTCAAAGTATTTACCTAGTCGATTGACTAACCAATTTCCCTCTTCTTGTTGTTCCTCATCGATCGGTTCTTCATACTCCTCAAGTTCCTCTAGATCGGAAATGTAGTTGCCAAGGTAACTAATTTCCTCGTTGAAGTCAAACTCTACCGTGGCATGAAGAAGTTGGCATTCTTATGGATCATCGGCATGCTTTAGTGTTTGGAACACATTTAGTTTAACTTGCTGGTCATTCACCCTCATTGTGAGTTCTCCCATTTCAACATTGATCAAGGTTCTCCCTGTTGCTAGGAAGGGTCTCCCAAGAATGATAGGTGCATGCTCATCTGCTTCATAATCTAAAACAATAAAGTCAACGGGAAAAATAAATTTATCAACTTTTACTAGTATGTCTTCGATTTTCCCTCTGGATGCACATAGGATTTGTCGGCTAGCTATAGCATAACTGTTTTAGGTCTTGCCTTCCCGATTCCTAGTTTCTAGAAAACTGATTTAGGCATCAAGTTTATGCTTGCTCCAAGGTCACATAATGATTTCCTGACATAGTGGTTTCGATGGAACATGGTATTGTGAAACTTTCGGGATCTTTCAACTTGGGTGGCATGCGATTGTGCAACATGGCCATGCATCCCTCTGTTGCGACAATTGTTTCAAACTCTTCTAGCCTTGTTCTTTTGGACATAATGTCTTTAAGAAACTTGGCATAGTTTGGCATTTGTTCAATTGCCTCAACCAACAGCAAGTTGATATGGACTTGCTTTAGGATATCAAGAAATTTCTTGAATTGATATTCTTGGTTTTTCGCTTCAACCTTTGTGGGAATGGTGGTGGAAATCGGATATCTTCGATCCTTTTATTGGTCTGGAACCTGATTGTCGGCATTGTCGGGGCAAATAGAGTTGCTGAGGCATCGTCAATTGGGGTTGTCGTGGCATGCTTATCGTTGGTTGCCGCAGCATGCTCATCTGGGGCATGCTTATCGTTGGTTGCCGTGGCATCGTCAACTGGGGTTGCCATGGTATTTCCTGGTTCAACATCTGAGGCTTTGCCGCTGAGTTCATCTTGTTCTTTTTGTGGAGTTTTGCTTGATGAGCGAGCTTGAGCCTCTTTAAGTTGTCGACCACTTCTAGTGGTGATCGCCTTACATTACTCATGGCCAGTTCCCCTTGCAACTTCAGTATCGCTGGGTAAACCCCCTTACAGTCTAGTATTCAGGTTTTGAGAAAATTATTTGACTTGAGTTTCCAATGATTTGATTGCCGCCTCTTGGTTTTGCAATCTCATCTCGGTCCTGTTAATAAAAGCATCGGTTCTTTTCATGAAGTTACTATTCTCAGCCATATAAGATTCAGTTTTTAACATAAAAACATTGAGAGAATTTTCCAAAGAACTAGATGTTGTCGGTTGTTGCTGGGGTAACTGTTGACGTGGCATATTCTATTGGAATCTCGATGCTTGTGCATTCTGATTGTTCTGGTTCAGAGCGTTATTGGGATTACTCCATGAAAAATTTGGGTGCTTCTTCCAAGCTGGATTGTATGTGTTGGACATCACATTGTTGTTCGATTATAATTCCCCATATAAAAGCTGGATTCTAGATTTTGCGTACATTTAAAAGAATCATGGTTACCACCACATAACACACAAAAGGAATCTACTACCTTAACCTCCTGTGTGTTGTTTTGTTTCTGCATGTTCTGGACCATCTTGCTTAGAGTGGCCAATTGTGCCGAAATTGAGTCTGATGATCCCAATTCATGTATTGTGGCTTGGCGTCTAACTCCTCCTCTTCTAGGAGTTGGGAACTGATAATCATTCTTGGCAAGTCTATTCAGAATTTGCATTGCTTCTACCGGCGACTTGTCTAGGAGTATGTTGTTTGCCGAGGCATTTGGCATCATCCTTGTTGGTGTATTCTCAGCGTTGTAAAACATCGTTACTTGTGTCCACATTGGGAATCCGTGTAGGGGGCATTTGTGTAGAAGTTCTTTTATCGCTCCCAAGCCTCGTACATGGATTCATCATCTGCTTGCCGAAAAGAAGTAATTTTGTTATGAAGCTTATCAGTCAAATTTGTAGGATTAAATCGAGTAAGGAAATCATGACATAGATCGGTCCAAGATCCTATTGATCCGGCTGGAATACTATTCAACCATGCTTTGCCCTACCCCTCAGTGAGTAGGGGAATAATCTTAGTCGTAAAACATCTGGGGTGACTCCTTGTATTTTTATTGAATTACAAATCTCGAGGAAAGATTTAAGATGTTGTCGTACATCTTCAGTTGCTCAGCCGCCAAATTGACCAATTGTGTTGATCATATTGAACATCATCGATTTCAACTCAAAGTGGTCGCTTCAATTTTAGGTGTGACAACTCCTGAATTAAGTCCTTCAAGATCTTCCTCTAGATAGTCTCGAATAGTTCTGTTTCGTGCAAGAATCACTCTACCTCCTGCTGGAACATCCTGATTCATATTGTCGTCTTGATTAGTCATTGCTACTCTTAACCTTCGTCTGAGTCTTTGCAAGGTACGTTTGATTTCTGGATCAAAGGGATATTCTAATGTAGTTGGTCTCGCCTGGCCATATACCAATGAAAAACCAAAGTTTGTTAACCCTTCGAATCTTAAACAATAAAAATAAAAAGTGCATGAAAATAAAAACAAAGTTGCTATTGCCAATCCCCGAAAACGATGCCAAAAACTTGTTGCACGTAATAAGTGCTCTACAAGTGTACACGTCACAAGTTATAGTATAAAAGATATCGTCTACACAGGGATTGGTGCTACTTCAAGAATTCAATCTCTTGCACTGTAAAAATTAAAAACACAAGTAGGTGATTGTAGGAGTTATAATTAACAACTAAACTAGAGAGCAATAAAGTAAAAAAAGATGCAATAAAATGAGAGAGAGTAAGTCAGGTTATCTTGAGTTGAGGTGTGATAGTCAAAAAGATCATCTTTGTAAAAGAGTGCAGCAACAACTCAGTTGCCGTGGCAACATGCACAGTTGGGTTGCCTTGGCAACTAGTAGAACGGTTGCCTGGGCAACTGTTTGGGCCACTGGGCAGCAAACTTCACGGTTTGGCAGAGCGTTCTTCAATGATTTCTTCTTGTCCCTAAGTTGAAACTCTATCTAATTGTGCATGCCTTGATAATACATCCCTGCGTGAATCAAAGGTGAACAACAACCAATCTTGCGCTCCTCATAGTTGTTGAAATTCTAAACTTATTCCTAAGTCAGATTAGTCTTTATCATCGATAGATTGAATAAAAACCATACTCATTCGTTTCTTGAATCTAACTCTCCTACATAGCCGGCCAAACCCCTTCCCCAATTCCCTTTGCCGCCCCCTTCCCAATTAAAACCATTGCTTTCTTTATTTCCAAGCAAACCCACCCACCATATTTACTACCTATCTTTTATATTTAACCCATCATCTTTAACTTCCAAGAAACCTATTCCTACTTTTAACCTTGCAACACTTTAGTTTCTTTTTATTTATTTTCCTTGTTTCTACCCAACTCACAACCAAGATCATCTATGGCATCCAAAATCAAGTTTTTGGCGCACCCAAGCTCTTCCAAAGAACCAAGCTACAAGAAATTTGCTACACTGGCGGTTCAAGAATGATTTCACTCCAAGTTTGAAAGATGGAAGATTTGCGAAGAACAAGGCTTCGAATACTCCAACTCTCATCATGATTTTGGTCTTGAGCCCTTCATCTTCGAAAAGATTGCACACCAAAAGTGGCAAATCTTTTGCCATCAACCGGAACCGGGCAACATCTCATGGGTAAGAGAATTCTATGCTCACTCGTCTAACCTGAATAATCCTTATGTGTTTGTTTGTGAAAAGGCTATCCTCATAAACCCCAAAAGCATCAACACCTTTTACGGGCTCTACATTGAGAAAGACGAGCATCAAGCCTTTGTTGATTAACTCACGCCTAAGAAACTCGACAAGGTGCTTCAAGAACTCACTCTACCGGGAACTCATTGGAACGATGGTAAATATAAGGGCACGGTAAACCACCTTCGGTTTAAACCCGAGGTAAAATTATATAATAAGTTTGTTAAAACTTCTTTAATGCCCACAACACACAATACTATCGTTGATACACCTCGTCTTTTGCTCATACATTTTATCTTTCATAATCGCATCATTAACATTGGAAAAATTATTTGTGATGAGCTTTTTGTATATAGCACAAAAGACAAGGGTTCTCTTTTCTTCCCTTGCTTAATTTCCAATCTTTGCAAGGAGATACATGTCCCAAGTGATTCAACCGATGAAAAGGCCCTACCAAAATCCGGTTGGAATCGAGCACAAATCCGAAAGCTAATGGGAGAGGCACCGGTAAAATCCCCAACACCTACAGTTGTCGCAGAAACTCTTGCCACCTCGGCAACTCCTGATGCCCAAGCAACCGATGCCCGGGCAACACGGACAGCAACCCCAGGACAACTTGAAGCACTCTTACAATCGTTGGTGAATCTCCTTAAGCAAATTGAAGACCGGCAACTAATGTTCATGCGGTATATGAAGGACTACAATAATGTCATCACCCAAGTCATCCTGGAAAATTACCCGGACAGCCGCGTGTTATTCCCTATCTTTCCTGCCGAAATCCTTGCCACGGCAACCAAAGAAGCAGTTGGCATGGCAATCGCAAAAGATGATGCCGCGGCAACCTACACAACGCCTGCCCCAGCAGTTGCCATGGCAACCAACACTAAAGATGCCACAGCAACCAAAACTAAAGATGCCCCGGCAACCACTACAAAAGCCAAAGATAAAGCACCTATGCCCAAATCAACTCATACTAAATCATTGTTCAATTTTTCAGATTCGGACGAGTCCTCCATTGCACCAACGAAGGCCACACCAGTCGAATCCTCCAAGCCCAAGAGAAAAGCCAATGAGATTGAGGAAGAGGATGATGAGGACGATGAGGACACCCCCATACGAGGATCAATTCCAACGTCGGCAACAAGAAAGCAACCACCGCGTTCAAGCAAAAGAATCAAGACACCGGCCAAAAGGAAACTAATCATCCACGACGACGAGCACTCGGAGTAAGTCATCGTTTGCATTTTATTTTTTTCTTTTCTTTCTTTTGTATGCATTGAGGACAATGTCTCACTCTAGTTTGGGGGATTGTTACTAGTTAGTTATCATGTTTAGTTGCATTCATCTTAAGTATTGCATTCAGGATACATAAATTGCTTGACATGCCTTTAGTTGGAACAAGAATTGCCTAGATTTGATGAATATCCAAGGATGACTTTGCCAATGCACTTAATTGATAGAACTTTTTATTCTAGGATAACTGTGGAAACACTTAGAATCCTACTATGATGCTAAACTTGATGAAACACTATTGTGGCTTGATTTATTTAAGGAATTCTAGCGAACTTAGGTTGATAGTTAAAAAATTGGGGGATTAAAATAAAAATTGGATGAATGCTAGAGGTGCCCGAAACTGGCTCTAGTATGTGCTAAAAATTGATCGCTAGAGGTGCCCAAAATCGGCTCTAGTTGAATAAAAGAAAAACTTAAGAAAACTAAAAAACAAAACACTAGAGGTGCCCGAAACCAGTTCTAGTTAAAACATTTTAAAAGAACCCAATGAAGTAGTTTGAAAACCTCTTGTTTGCATAGAATCCGAAAAATCAACTTGCACACAACTCCGCACACACTCAAAAGCATTATAGTTTGATTCTGAGTAACCCCTAAGTTGTCCGAAAAATGAAAAGTCAATCATACTTTGTGCCACAGTTCTGAGGATTGAAATTAAAGTTGAAGCTAAGTTTGTAAAAATTAAAGTCTTTGCGGGTAATTATTAGTTTACATTGCTTTAGGACAAGCAATAGTTTGAGTTTAGGGGTGTGTTAAGTGTCTAAAAGTACTATTTTATTCACCCTTTTTATTCATATTATTGCTAGACTTAGGCTCATATTAGTTGCATTATTATCCATTCATGCATGTTTGCATTGTTTCCTTGGTGGACAAGCTTGATTTCATATTTTGCTTAATTTTGTGGAAAAAAGGTGATGCCGATAGTTGTTTTTGTGTGTGCATAATCAGTTGCCAAAGCAAGGCTACAACCAGTTTCTAGGGCAATACAAGAAGGAGACGCCGACGCAGTTGCCCAGGCAGTGCATGAAGGATATGCCGAGCTAGTTGCCAGGGCAATTGTCGACAAGGGATAAGATGATATGGCAGCTGAAATTGATGACTAGATAAGCCCAGTATGACATGGAACAAGGTTGAATCTTAAAGGAGTTGGATTTCCATGAAGAGGTCAAAGAGAGATTAAATCCCAAGAAGATAGGAGAAGATCTAGAAGAAATTTAAATATAATAAAGAATTATATTCTTTAAAAGTATTTAATTCCAACTTAACTTCCTCCTCAAGAAAGAATTTAACCTAGCCCTATAAATAGAGGACCAAGTCATCAACTCCATAGATATGTGCAAGGGGGAGAGAATTCGACAAGAGGCTTCAACCATCTTCATCTTTTTTCTTTCTTGTTCGATTAGGTTTATATTTTTGTGTTTCTTTGGAACCTAGCCATGAACTAAATCTATTTGGCTATGTTTATTGTGTTTTGTGGTTGTAAGAAACGGTTGGATTTTGTTTAGGTAATAAGAGTTTGCACTTTCAATTCAAGTTTTACTCATTTTTGGTTTTTATTCTTGTTTGCAGTGAATTGGGAGAGGATCTCGTAATTCTATCTATTTATCTAATATCGGGAGAGTTAGATTCAAGAAACGAATTAGTATGGTTTTTATTCAATCTATCGATGATGAAGACTAATCGGCTTAGGAATAAGTTTAGGATTTCAACGGCTAAGAGGAGCGCAAGATTGGTTGTTGTTCACCCTTGATTCACGCAGGGATGTATTGTCAAGGCATGCACAATTAGCTAGAGTTTCGACTTAGGGATAAGAAGAAACCATTGAAGAATGCTCTGCCGAACCTTGAAGTTTGCTGCCCAATCGCCCAATAGTTGCCCAGCCAGTTGCCCAAGCAACCATTCTACTAGTTGACAAGGCAACCCAGCTGCGCAAGTTGCCACGACAACTGAGTTTGCCATTATACTCTTTTACCAAGACGATCCAATCAGCTATCACACTTCAACTCAGGATAACCTGGCCTATTCTCTCTCTTTTGATTGCATCTTCTTTTACAATATTGTTTTCTAGTTTAGTTGTTAGTTTAAACTCCTACAATCTTCTACTTATGTTATTTTACTTTTACAGTGCAAGAGACTAGATTCTTGAAGTGGCACCAATCCCTGTGGAGACGATATGTTTTATACTATAACTTGCGACGTGTACACTTGCACAATTGCGGAGCACATAGTATGCGCAACATCAATGGCTATATCAATGTCCCATACTTTCATGATTCAATGACAATGGCGATGTTAATGGAAATAACAATACTCAATGACAACAACAATAGATATGCCTGATGTTCAATGACAATGACGGTGACATTGACAATGCTCAATACTCGATGCAAAAACTTACCAATTCTTACCATAATGTCCGATAAGTGGTTTGATGCAATAATCCTTAACAATGGAGTTAGCAATGACAATTCTATTAATGATAAGGTCGGGAAAAGACACCTAGTCTAATATTGAGACTCCGACTACACTCACCTCGATATTCTAAAGCTTTCAAGGCTCTCGGATAGCAATCCCCTTGTTCCTAGCTTTTGTTGGTGACGGTGGATGATCTCTACCAACTTCTTGAGCTAGGTAAAAACAATAGATTCGGTTAGATTCATTATTACGATACCGAAATCAATATAACAATATCAAAATCAACATTGAAGCTTAAAATAGCTATTAGCTATCAAACTCCATGGATGGTCAAACCTTAGCTTGTGATTAAGCGTGATATATCCATGGAATTCAATGGTTATTTGGGATTATGGCCTATCCAATCAATAGCTTCAACTTAGGATTGAAAATTCTCAAGAATACAAAGCTTGGAGCTAAACTCCAGTGGAGGTGTGTGCTTAGAGGTTGAAGACAATGGATGAGGTGGTTGCTTAATTTCCTAATCGTGTATGTTTTACTATCCCAACTCTTTCCCCTTTTTGCTTCTTTGGCCGAAGGCTTTCCTTCACTTGAAGGAAGGTTTTTAGATCACTCCACTATGGGTGATTTTAAATTGAGGAGGGGCTAATCGCAAGGTTAGTCCCTCAACTCTTTGTAGACTGTACTTGTACCCTCAAACATTCCATTTCTATAATTTAGCCACTAAAAGGTTTTAATACATTCAATAAGGTCCTTAAACAATAATTCGACTCAATTAATGCCCAATATCGATACATTTGGCCTTGTGGTCAATGTCATTACAATATTTGAACATTCTTGATATAGGGTTTTTGATCACCGAAACCCATTTTTGACTAGGCTAGATTTCGGGGTGTTACAATTGTGGTTTCTGTTTTAAAGGTTTGGGTCTCAGCTTTTTCAAAAAATGAGGGGTCTTGTTGGTTTCCAAGGGAAAAGAGGGTCAGATCTAGGTTTGGAGTGAAAAGATGAGCTTTTTTGGTTTGTTTTGTCGGCTGACGCAGCGAAAAGGTGGATGGGTTCTGGGATTTGCGGTGGCGAGGATGAACACCACGGCGGTGTTCATCCGAATCCCAAAGAAAAGGGGGAGTGTTTTTGGTTTTTGGAGAAACGTTCTAAAAAATTTCCGTTCTCAATAAAAATTTGGGTTTTATACCCAGTCCCTTTTTAAAAATAGGATAATTCCCTCTTAAATCCCTCATCCCTTTGATAATAGCCCCCGCGATTCTCCCATTGTTTTAAAACCCCAGCCTTGGTCCCTGGTTTTCTTTGTCTTTTCCATATCGCTTTCCCTTTTTTACATATTTAATTTATGCCTTGTTCTATTGTTTTTCTTCAATTTCAATCATTTTTGCTCATGTTAGTTTTTTTACCTTGTTATAATTTAAATTATATGATATATAATTTATGTGTGTAATATATGTTATAAATCATATAGTTTTTATGTATGTAATGCATGATATATATAATATAGTTTTTATGTATAGTTGTTTATAATATCTATATAATATGGTTTATTGTCTAATGTCACTTGTATTTATTACTATGTGATATATTTAATATATGTTATATATATTTCACATGTTGAATCTATTTTATTGTCCCCTTGAATGTATAGTTTATTTTCATGTTATATGTTTTATTTTAGATAGTATGCCATTAGAATTTAATTTAATTAATTTAAAACATACCCTTGGCTTAATGGGGTGTGTGTTTAGATTAATTAAACTAAAGATAGGCTTTTTAGATTAGTTGAAACTTTAGTTTTTGGGCCTTTTAAGATAGTTTAGGGTAATTTAATTTAATTAATCTAAAGTGTAGCCTGGCTTATTAGGGCATAATCTTTAAATTAATTAAATTATATTTAAGATTAGATTTTTAGAGCCATAGTTAGATTTATTGTTTGAATTAGGTTAATCAATTTAAATTTATCTTTAGCTTATTGGGATAAATTTTAAATTGGTTAAACTAGTTGAACACCTCTTAACTACCCCTTAGGATAAAATTGACAAAGCTTAGACGGACGTTTAATTCAAATCACGATCTAATTAATTTGATTCGTTTTAAATAGAATCATTGGCTTATTGCGATACTGGTTTAAAATTAATCAAATTAATTATCGTTCAAGATAATTTGGAAGTCATTAGGATTTCTTTTCTAGGGTTAATTAATTTAGGGCTAATATTAGATTAACCTAGCTAGTAATTAAATCATTAAATAAATTTTCATAATTTGGGCCTTGTAGGTTAGTACTTTAGTGGGCTTAGGGTTTTAATTTTCAAGCCCTTCCTTGCCATGCATTTCTAATTGTCATTCATATGACCTCTAATTTTATAATAAAGCATGAAAATTGTTAAGTGTTCAAAAGTACTATTTTTATTACCCTTTTTACTCATATTATTGTTAGACTTAGGCTCATATTAGTTGCATAATTAGTCATTCATAAATTAATTCATGTTTCTTTTCACCTTTAAGCTTGATTACATAGTTTGGTGGTTTTTGTGGGAAAAGATACTACTTTGGTGTCCTTTTGTGTGCAGGAACTAATTGCTCAAATAGTCGGAGAAATGCCGAAGCAATTAAGGATAAGATGAAGTGGCAACCGATTTGATGACTGGATAAATCTAACATGTTCGAGATAAATGGCGTGAAGCAAAGGAGTTGGAGTTCCATGCAGAGATCAAAAGGAGATTAAATTCTAAGAGTTTTATGAGGAGTTTTTGGAGGAATAAAAATATAATAATAAAACAAATTTATTTCTTTTATTCTATTTATTTCCAACTTAACTTCCTCCTCAAGAAAGACTTTGACCTATCCATCTCCTATAAATAAAAGACCTAGCCGCCTACTTCAAGGGCATGTGCGATATGTAGAGAAAAAACCCAAGAGGCTGCTAGGGAATTTTTATCTTGTGTTTCTTTTGCACCCGACCATGAACTAATTTTATTTGTCTTGGGTTATTTTGTTTTTGTTGTTGTGAGAATGATTGGATTTGTTTAGGTATTTGAGTTTGCAAATTTACTTCAAAGTTTGTTCATTCTTGATTCTTAAATTCTTAGAGTGAATTGGGAGCAAATCTCGTGAATTCATCCATTTATCTAATATCGGAAGAGTTAGATTCAAGAAACGAATGAGCATGGTCTTTATTCAATCAATTGATGGTGAAGACTAATTCGACTTAGGAATAAGTTATGAATTTGAACGGCTAAAAGAAGCGCATGATAGGTTGTTGTCCACCCTTGGTTCACGCAGGGATGTATTATCAAGGCATGCACAATTAACAGTGTTTTGAGTTAGGGATAATGAGAAACCATTGAAGAACGTTTCGCCGAACTTTTAAGGTTGTCGCCCAATTGGCCAGGCAATTGTTCCATTCTCAATTGCCCAGGCAATCCGACTAGATTCAATTGAAGAGCAATTGAGTTACTCTAGTACTTAATTACCACGACGGTCCATTCAACTATCACGCCACAACTCACGATAACCCAGCCTACTATCTCTTATTCGATTACATCTTTCTTTTATTTAATTTCTTTTATTTGACTTGTTAATTAGAACTCCTACAATTACCAATTTGTGTTTTTACTTTCAGTGCGAGAAGTTAGAATCTAGAAGTAGCACCAATCCTTGTGGAGACGATATCTATTCTATATTGTAACTTGCGACGTGTACACTTGCACCAATTGCGAAGCACTCAATACGCGCAACAAGTTTTTGGCGCCGTTGCCGAGGATTGGCAATAGCGACTTTGTTTTTAATTTCTTGCACCTTTGTTTCTTTTTATTTTTGTTTTATTTCTAATCGGTTTTCAATGGACTTACAACTTTGTCTTTGCATCTGTGTATGACCAGGGCAAGACCAACAACACAAGACTACCCACTTGAACCCGAGATAGAACAAGTTCTTCATAGAAGAAGATGAGAACAACATGCAGTAATGGCAGAACAACCTGATAACCTAGTCGGCAATATAAATGCCAATGGTAACCAGAACATCGTAGTAAGAGGAGGAGGAGATCAAGTCATACAACATGTTCGTAACAGACCCATTTGAGACTACTTAGAGGAAGATCTCAACGGTCTCAATCCAGGAGTTGTCACACGAGATAGAAGCTGCCCACTTTGAATCAAAACCTGTGATGTTTAACATGATCAACACAATTGGTCAATTTGGCGGCTCAGCAACTGAAGATGCCGGTCAACATCTCAAATCATTCCTGGAGATTTGCAATTCATTCAAGCTACAAGGATTCCATGAAGATATCCTAAGGCTGAAATTACTTCCCTATTCACTAAGGGATAGGGAAAAATATGTATTCCATCCGGATCTATAGGATCTTGGACGGATTTGTGTCATAATTTTATTGCTAGATTTGGTTCTACAAATATGATTGATAAGTTGCGTAATGATATTACTTATTTTCGGTAGACAGATGATGAATCCATGTACAAGGCTTGGGAGCGATACAGAGAGCTTTTACACAAATGTCCCATGCATGGATTCCCATTGTGGACGCAAGTGATGATGTTCTACAACTCAGTGAACACACCAACAAGGATGATGCTAGATGCCTCGGCAAATGGCATACTCCTTGACAAGTCACCTAAGAAAGCGATAGAGATTCTAAACCGTCTTGCCAAGAATGATTATCAATTCCCAACCACCCGAAGAGGAATAGTCAGACGCAATGCCACGATAAATGAGCTTGATTCATCAGTATCTATTTCTGCATAATTGGTCGCTTTAACCAATATGGTTAAGAAAATGCAGCGACCTAGTAACACACAGGAGATCAAGGTAGTATATTCAATTTGTGATTTATGTAATGGTAACCATGATTCTTTTGAGTGTCTACAAAACCTAGAATCTAGCTTTTACATTGGAAACTACAACCGGAATAACAATGTGATGTCCAACACTTACAATCCAGCTTGGAGGAAGCACCCTAATTTCTCATAGAGGAATACCAACAATGCCATCAACCAGAGCAGTAAGAATGCACAAGCAACAAGATTCTAGCAGAACTTGCCACGGTAACAAATGTGCAGCAACAGATGCCACAACAACAATCGACACCATTCAGTTCTTTGGAAATTTCTCTCAATGCTTTCATGTTAAAAACTGAATCTTATATGGCTGAGAATAGTAATTTCATGAAAAGGACTGATGCCTATATCAATAGGACTGAGATGAGTTTGCAAAACAAAGAGGCGACCCTAAAGTCATTGGAGACACAAGTTGGGCAATTTGCTCAGAACTTGAACACAAGACCAATGGGCGGTTTAACTAGCGATACTAAAGCTGCAAAAGGAGCAGACCACGAGCAGTGCAAAGCAATCACCACTCGGAGTAGCCGACAACTTAAGGAAACCAAAGCTTACTCAACAGAGAACACTCAACCAAAGGAGCAGCCCCTTGTCCAAAAAGATGAGTCTAGCAACAAAACCTCTGCCAAAACTGATGAATCGAAGAATGCCACGGCAATTCCACATGCCTCAGCAACTACACATGCTTCGACAAGTCCTGATGCCTCAGCAACTCCTTCCATCAAGTTCCAAACCAATGAAAAGATTGGAGACATCCGACTGCCACCACCATTCCAACAGAAATTGAAACGGCAAATGCAAGAATTTCAGTTCAAGAAGTTTCTTGACATCTTGAAGCAAGTCCACATCAACTTGCCATTGGTTGAAGCAATAGTACAAATACCGAACTATGCTAAGTTCCTTAATAACATCGTCTCTAAGAGGACTAGGCTTGGAGAATTTGAAACAGTTGCTATGATAGAAGGATGCATGGCCATGCTACATAACTGCATGCCACTCAAGCTTAAAGATCCTGGCAGTTTCACAATGTCGTGTTCGATCGAAAACCCCTATGTAGGGAAAGCATTGTGCAATCTTGGAGCAAGCATAAATTTGATGCCCAAATCAGTTTTCCAGAAATTGGGAATCAGGAAGGCAAGGCCTACAACAGTTATGCTAACAGCTTGCTGACAGATCCTATGTGCATCCAGAGGGAAAAATTGAGGATATCCTGGTAAGAGTTGATAAGTTTATTTTTCCTGTTGATTTCATTGCTTTGGATTGTGAAGCAGATGAGTTCGCACCCATTATCCTTGGGAGACCATTTTTAGCAACAGGAAGGACCTTAATCGATGTTGAGAAATGAGAACTCACCATGAGGGTAAGCGACTAGCAAGTGAAGCTCAATGTTTTCCAAACCCTTAAGCATGCTGACAATCCAGAAGAGTGCCAAGTCATCCAAGTCACAACTGAATTCAATTTCGACATGGAGGAAGATTGCCTTAACAATTGCCTCGGCAATTGTATTGCCAAACCTGAGGAACTTGAAGAGCCGAACGATGAAGAGCATGATGAAGCCAATTGGATAACAAGTCACCCATGTAAGTATTTTGAACCATTGGATTACTTAGGCAAGGAAGGTAAGACCGAAAAACCTTCTATTGAGTAACCTCTTATTCTTGAATTGAAACTATTGCCAGAGCAATTGAAATATGCTTATTTGGGAAACGATAACACTTTTCTTGTGATAATCTCTTCTATGTTGCAGCCTGAACAGGAAAAGAGGTTGATCGACATGTTGGCATTTTACAAAAACGTAATAGGAAGGACAATTGTCGACTTGAAGGGAATTAGCCCGGCAATGTGTATGCACAAAATTCTATTGGAGTATGATCACAAACCGACAATTGAGGCACAAAGAAGGCTTAACCCTACTATGAAGGGAAGTGTGAGGAAGGAAATCATCAAATGGCTTGATGCAGTAACATATATCCTATCTCTGATAGTACATGGGTAAGTCCGTACAATGTGTGCTAAAAAAAGAAAAAGGTATAACCGTGGTAAGCAATGAAAGCAACAAACTTATCCCAACTAGGACTATGACCGGTTGGAGGGTTTGTATGGATTACCGTAAGTTGAATAAATCTACTAGGAAAGATCACTTTCCTTTAGCATTTATTGACCAAATGCTTGACCGTCTTGTAGGTAAATCCTTTTATTGTTTTCTTGATGGTTACTCAGGTTATAACCAAATTGCCATAGCAACGGATGATCAGGAAAAGACCACCTTCACATGCCCGTATGGTACCTATGTTTTTCGAAGGATACCGTTTGGATTATGCAATGCTCTGACAACTTTCCAGAGATGTATGATGGCAATTTTCTCCGACATGGTAGAAGATTTCCTGGAAATTTTCATGGATGATTTTTCGGTATTCAGAGACAACTTCGATAATTGCCTCGACAATTTGGAGAAAGTGCTAACACGATGTAAAGAATCCGATCTAGTGCTCAATTGGGAAAAGTGCAACTTTATGGTAGATGAAGGTATAGTGCTCGGTCACAAGATCTCATCCAAAGGAAATGAAGTCGACAGAGCCAAGGTGGATGTGATTGAGAGATTGCCGCCACCAACTTCAGTCAAAGGAATCTGAAGCTTCCTCGGTCATGCAGGTTTTTATAGGAGGTTTATTTATAATTTTTCCAAAATCTCTAAACCTTTGTGTAACTTGCTTGAACAGGAAAAAGCTTTTAATTTTGATGATTCATGCGTCCAAGCATTCAAAACCTTGAAGAAGCAACTTGCCTCGGCACCTATTGTCGTTCCGCCCGATTGAACCTTACCTTTTGAACTTATGTGTGACGCAAGTGATTTTGCGGTAGGAACCATTTTAGGGAAACGCACAGGTAAGACTTTTCATGTGATTTACTATGCTAGTAAAACTCTAAATGGTGCACAATCAAATTACACCATGACAAAGGAAGAATTACTAGCAGTAGTTTTTGCATTTGATAAGTTTCGTTCCTACTTGATTGGTACTAAGGTAATCGTTTATACTGATCACTCAGCAATTAAGTACCTATTTACTAAGAAAGATGCCAAACCTCGTTTAATTCGTTCAATTTTACTTTTACAAGAATTTGACATCGAAATTAGGGACAAGAAAGGAACAGAGAACCAAGTTGTCGGTCACTTATTAAGGTTGGAAAAAGGTGATGAATATCCAGACTCTTTGGAGATCCACGACACATTCCCGGATGAGGAGTTGTTAGTTGCCTCGGCAACTCCCTGGTATGCTGATTTGGTTAATTTCTTGGTTAGTGGTATTTTACCTTATGACCTTACTCACCAAGGAAAGAAGCGATTCCGAAATGATGATAAGCATTATTATTAGGATGAGACTCTTTTGTTTAAACAGTGTGCAGATCAGGTGATAAGACGATGTGTTCCCGAGGAGGAACAGGACAATGTGCTTCGACAATGTCATTCTTCACCCTATGGAGGAGATTTTTGAGGAACTCACACCGCGGCCAAAGTATTACAATCTGGCTTGTATTGGACCACTCTTTACAAAGATGCTCAAGAATTCTACAAGAGTTGTGATCGATGTCAGCAAACGGAGAATGTTTCACGCCGACACGAGATGCCACTACAAAATATCCTTGAGGTCAAGTTGTTTGATGTGTAGGGGATCGATTTCATGGGACCCCTCCCATCCTCATTCAGAAATTTGTATATCCTACTTGATGTTGACTATGTGTCCAAATGGGTAGAGACAACTGAGTTCCCAACAATGATTCAAAGACCGTGCAAAAATTCTTGCAGAAAAACATATTCACATGATTCAAGACATCAAGGGCAATTATTAGCGATGGATGCACCCACTTCCAATAATAGGCTGATTGCCAAGATGTTGGAGCGATTTGGAGTGACACACAAAATTGCCACGGCATATCATCCACAAACAAACGGGCAAGCTGAAATTTCCAATCGTGAATTAAAGGTAATTCTTGAAAAAGTTGCCAATCCCTCTCGAAAGAATTGGTCTGCAAGAATTGATGAAGCATTATGGTCCTATTGAACAATATTCAAGACGCCTTTAGGCTTGTCGCCTTATAAACTTTTCTATGGTAAGACTTGCCAACTTCTGGTAGAGATCGAACATAAGGCTTATTAGGCGATCAAAACTGTCAACATGGATTGGGAGAGTACTGGACAAAAGCAATTACTGGACCTCAACGAGATAGAAGAATTTTGTGCCTTAGCTTACGGCAATGCAAGAATCTACAAGGAGAAAATGAAGCAGCTGGCATGACAAGAAGCTATTGTCAAGGCAATACTTACCCGGGCAATTAGTACTCCTCTTTAACTCTCGGTGAAACTCTTCTCGGGAAAATTGAGATCGAAGATGGTCCGGGCCCTTCGAAGTCGTAAAACCTTTCTCCCATGATGCTGTGATAATCAAGTCCATCATTGATGGACATGAATTCAGAGTTAACAGACAAAGATTAAAGTACTATGTCAGCACCCATGTTGAGTGCGACAAAGAAGTGGTCACTTTAGGAGATGCATAAATATGCTCCCCTTTAGTAATTTTTTTATTATTTCCCATTTTTATTTTATTTTTAATTCAAACAATTTTTTATTTATTATTTTCGATTTTAGGATTCTTTTATTTTTGTTTTTGTTTCCAACCACAACCACAAGATCATCCATGGCCAAAAACATCGAAACAATCCATTGCACCCAAAGATGCCTCGGCACCGGAAGATGCCTCTAAAACCGAAGATGCCTCGGCAACTTTCGCATATGCTAAAGAGACCAATAAAGAAAGTGAAGCACGTGAATTTAAAAAGGATCCAGCCACAGCACCAGCCACCTGCATCCAACCACAACGAGCCGACAAAAGAATCAAGCATACGGCTTGAAGGAAACTCATCATTCAAGCTGACGACCTTTCCAACTAACTCATTTGCATTTTAATTTTAATTTTTATACTTGCACGCATTGAGGACAATGCTTCTCTCGAGTTTGGGGGGTGTTTGCTTCTAGTTAGTTTCATGTTTAGTTGCATCCATCTTTAGTAATAGCATATAGGTTGCATATGTTACTTGCCATACCTTTGATTGGATTTAATTGCTTAGACTTGTTAAATATCCAATGATGAATTTTTGCCACTGCACTTAATTGAAAGAACCTTTAAATTTTAGGATTGCATGAAAAGAACTTAGAATTTCACTATGATGCTAAATATTATGAACACGGTTGTGGCTTGTTGATTGAAAGAAACTTAGTGAACTTAGGTTGCTTAAAATTTGGGTAAATTTAAATTGAAAATTGAAAGTTAATTTCTTGCTAGAGGTGCCCGAAACCGGCTCTAGTAGTTGCACATTAAAAATATCGCTAGAGGTGCCCGAAATTGGCTCTAGTAAAAAAGATGAATAAATACCCCGGTAATAAAATTGATAAAAGCCTATTGTTCAAATAGAATCTTGAAAATCAACTTGTACACAACTACGCACACACTTTGTCACGAGCATTATAGTTTGGTTCCAGGTAATTTTTGTGCTGTCTGAAATAATTAAAAGGTGCTCATACTTTGTGCCACAATTCTGAGGTTTGAATTCAATTTTGAAACATGCCTTTGATAATTAAAGTCTTTGCAGGTAATTGTTAGTTTGCATTGCTTGAGGACAAGCAATAGTTCGAGTTTGGGGGTGTGTTAAGTGTTCAAAAGTACTATTTTTATTACCCTTTTTACTCATATTATTGTTAGACTTAGGCTCATATTAGATGCATAATTAGTCATTCATACATTAATTCATGTTTCTTTTCACCATTAAGCTTGATTACATAGTTTGGTGGTTTTTGTGGAAAACGATATTGCTTTGGTGTGCTTTTGTGCACAGGAACTAATTACCCAAGCAATCGGGAAATTGCTGAAGCAATTGAAGATAAGATGAAGTGGCAGCCAATTTGATGACTGGATAAATCCAACATGTTCAAGATAAATGGCCTGAAGCAAATGAGTTGGAGTTCCATGCAAAGATCAAAAGGAGATTAAATTCTAAGAGTTTTATGAGGAGTTTTTGGAGGAATAAAAATATAATAATAAAAGAAATTTATTTCTTTTATTCCATTTAATTCCAACTTAACTTCCTCCTCAAGAAAGACTTTGACCTATCCATCTCCTATAAATAGAAGACCTAGCCGCCTACTTCAAGGGCATGTGCGATTTGTAGAGAGAAAACCCAAGAGGCTGCTCGACATCTTCTTTCTTCTTCTTTGTT